>JBAMJV010004568.1:0-82366 GCA_037951105.1 Echinarachnius parma | reverse complement strand
CACAAATCACAAAATTTGGCGATTTTCGGGCCGACGCTCACGTACAAAAGGTCACGTGACTTTAGAACCGTATACCCGGTTGTCGCAAATTTGGTCTCATAAGTTGCTCAAGACTTCAATGAAAAAACTCATGAAGTCGCGCAGCAATACCTGCGCGCGTTGCGGAATTATCGCGCGAAAAGTCGAGGGGGGGTGGATTCCACCCCCCCCCCCCCCCCCACCCCGGCCTGGTTAGGGTTAAGGTATGACACTATGAAGGTACTATTACCTGAATTCAATTGTTATGCATTTCAGGCCTATTGTTTCATCAAAAGAGGTTTTACACAATCTTCAATGTGAGAAGACCAAATGTGTGAAATGAATGTCCATCGACATTTTCAGTGCTCAGAGTCACACGAAAATCGGCACAATTGGGTTTTTGTAATATGTATTCGTATAATATACAATCCGACATAATTCGGGATCCGCTGATGGGAAAAAGGTCAAACAAAATCTGAAAGCACCAGATTTGTATATTTTCATCTTACCTTCATACCGTAACCATTATTTTTCCGACTGTTCCATTCTTTCTAGGATACCTACTGTACAAGAGCATGCATTTTAGAGTAGTAAAATGAATCCTCGATGATCAATCAGTGTGATTGTACTATCGGATAAATGAGCAGAATATAATACTGTATTTGACATTATGATAAATGTTCATTTCTGGTGATATTTGACCGTCACCGGGCCTCTAGCTCCATGCTCTAATCTTATAGTTCTCGGTCACTATACTTACCATCGATGTAGAGACTCTCCAGAAATCAAAACGATGGATGTGTACAATTCATGATAGTGATGGGCCCTCACATCTAGCTCAGCTCAGTCTATGGGGAAGTATAATTATCACTTTGATCTTCGACTACTCCGACTTTCTTCATGCATTCAGACAGAGTGCGTTGACTAGATATTAATATCCACCGAGATAATCAATACTAACAGTAACAAGATTGAGCGGAGTAACTATCATCCAATGCAGTATACGAAATTAGAGGCCAATTGGACTTGGAGGCTCGTACGTCAACACGTGATGGTACAGGTAGATAGTACTTTGAAGGGGTCGATATAAATGTTGTAACTGAACCATGCAGCCTAGCACTAGTAGCTAGCTAGCTAGGTAAACATATCGATATCGATGGGTACACAGTGCCAGACGGAGTCATGCCGGAGGTCATGGAACCAGGCTTACCAGGGAAATGGGAGTGAAACTCGCATTTCCCTGATCGACGTGCGCGGTATAATTAAGCCGAGGTCAGTGTACAATGCAAGCTCATCATGCATTCGCTGCATACCGCATACTGTACTACACGAATGTTGATGCGGGTCAGGCAGATGTTCTATCCATCCAACAACATCGGTTGCATATGAAGCCCGTAGTCGTAGATAGTGAGATATTATATTTTATTAGAAGCGGATTATAAGTCGATCTCAGCAATCGATCTCAGAGTCCCTGTATCTCTATGGACCTATACTCCGCCCCTCCAGGATCCCTGCAACATATCCAACTGACTGATCAAACCATTACTACGTGTACTATGCAGGTGTCATGCATCCTCTTGCAGCTGTATACTTTGCATGTGAGTCGGGACTGCGTTCATTTTCGTTCTGTGTGTGGAACAAAAAGTCAATAAACCTGGGCATAAACACACAACGCGGATAACAATGCATTCATGAATAATTCGTGACAAGTTCACAGACTTACATAACAAACCTCAATAAAATAAAATAATGACAACGCTATACATATTATACTCAATGCATTGACCTTTATCTATACGGTTTATCGTCAAACTGAGATAACATCCCCGCAACATCTAGCATTGTATGTGCACGCAAGATAATGCGAAGTGTATCGACACTCGAGACGCCCTGCATGGTAGCCCATGAGCCGAGGCCGGAAAAATAAATTTGGCTGCACCCCTCTGGTGGCCAAGAATTGATGGTATCATTGTAAAGGTAGAAGTCTCAGCTATCCAAAACTGGAAGTTTCGACCAAAAAAAGTTGCAAGTCACTATGGCAACGCCGCTTGGCGCTTGTGTGACACATGGTTAAATATACCTATTGGAGAAAGAGTATAGATTTCAGCATAGGCGTACCCGGGGGGGGGGGGGGGGGGAGGGTTCAACCCCCCCCCCCCCTGACAATCAAGAGACCCCGATAACGCCATGATTTGATTTATTAAAAGATACTTGAGGATTGCATGGTCGGCAATGGTGCTGTTTTTCACCAAGGTCCTGAAAGAACAATAACATGAAATGAGATGCTAAACGTAAATAGTAAGATGCTCAATTTAAATATGCTTTGAATATGCAAGAAAAATATGGAGCATAATGAATGAAGTATTGAATAATGAAACATATAAGGATTTAGCATGAAGGAGTTACTAAACTGGGCTCCAAAAGAAACTTAACACTTTTTCAGAGGGACGCTCACTAAAATCCAGTGAATCAAATTGAATCATATTTAGACACAGATAAGCTATTATTCTCCTTATGAAGCATATATTTACAATTAAAAATTTGCTTTTGCCAAAAAAGAGAAAAATGCGATGGAATCACTACAGGTCAGTTTAAAAAAATCACAGAAACTGCTCGCTGCGAACCTCCACGAAAGGCGGTCTATTCAGAACTTTCCATAGCTATTCATTCAACTTCAAAGCGGGTTATGTAACCACTAGACTGGCTATTGTCCGTACCGAGCTCTGTGCCCGGAAGGCGAGCAGTTTCTGTGAAAAATGACCTCATGCGATTTCACCTTATTTCATTCTTTGTTGACTAAAGCAAACATTTTTTTTTAGATGAGCTTGCTAAGGGGTATTGTAGCTAATCTATGCCCAATTATGATTAATTGTTATGCTTTGGATTTTAATGTGTGTCGCTCTGAAGAAGTGATAAGTTTCTTTTGGAATCCAGTTTATATAAAAAGGATGAAAATAATGTCTTATTTGTTTAATGATTTTGTAGTACTATTGGAAAGAAAATTCATGATAATGTACATAACTCAGGGGATAGTACTCGTTCTGTCATTATTTATTGGCAATTAAGTCATACATTATGAATATTGTTTTAAATTTAGATGTAAATAAATCAGCAGGGTATGATGGAATCAGTGTCGAAATGTTCTATTGATGCAATTGTTTCTTCATTGGGTACTATTGTTAATTTTTCTCTTGGAGGGTGTTTTTCCTATAGTGCTTTGAAAATTTCAAAGGTCATACCAGTTTTATAAAGTGGTAGTTCAGTTCTGGTATAGAGGGCGCTGCACGAATTTTTTTTTCTGTGAGGTAATGAAAAACTGAGTGTAAAATCTGAAAGAGCATACAATTTTAAAGGCAGAATAAACTTCATTTGATCAAAATCGGTTCAGAAACGGCTGAAATATCAATAAATATATACGATCAGAATAAATCTGGGGCCAGATTTATTCGATGATTTTAAAAAAAATTAAAATGCCTACACTTTTTCAACAATTTTCGAAAGAGGATGATCTCTCTATCTAATCATTATTTCAACAAAACATCACATGCATACTTTTGTATGAAAAATGCTTGAAACCAATGCTTTTTTAGAGAGCGCCCTCTTGTGTTTTAATGGCTCTTTTTGAATAATAACAGGCTTTTTACTTAGTCGTTTGTAATTTTCTATACCTTTCGAGCACGGTGGAGTTATAGCTATTAGTTTGTAGTGTTATTGTGCAGGTTTTGATTACTAAAGCTCAGCCTTTCCAAAACTGTGCTACACCTTTAAGGCGTATTGTCAGTCAAATTTAGTGAATTTATATAATAGATGGTTGTATCACATTCAGTTTTGGTATAGAGGGCGCTGCAAGAAATAATTTTTTGGTGAGTTTTTTAAAGGGACTTAATAACATTGTCCAAATCCTCAAAATAAAATTTTTATTCTAGCGGTTCCCTCATACCTTGTTGTATTCGTATTACCAATAAAATCATGGGACAGGTTTCGGTTTTTCAAATTTCCCTTTCGTTACAAAGATGTGTACGATCGAAGTATTCAGATAAGAAAAACTCCCCCGGAGTTTTTCTTACCGTATACAAAGTGAGTGCAGTGAGTTAGTGACTATCACTTTGAGTGTTGACAATTTGAAAGAGCATACAATTTTAATGACAGAATTTTTTTTATAAAAATCGGTTCAGAAACGGATGAAATATATCCGATCGGAATAAATCTGGGCCCAGATTTATTCGATGATTTAACAAAATAAATAAAAATGCTTACTCTTTTTCAAAAATGTTCAAAAGGGGTTTTTAAATAGTTGTTGATGATCTCTCTATGATTTAATCACTATTGCAACAAAACATCACATGAAAATATGTCATTCCGTTGTGTAAATATAAATGTTCTAGATCAATAATTATTAGTTATCAAGGTGTGATAGTGTGGAATGATATGCCCGATGAATCGAAACAATGACCCACTCTATGTAATTTTAAAAGGAAGTTTAAATGTAATCTTACTAATAAGTCATTACAATAGATTTGTTAATTTATACGCCTGTTTTATCCGTTTTTGATGTGCTGTGTGTTTTTGTCCTAACTAAAGTAATGCATATTTTGATAATTATAATTATACTCATGTCAATAATTTGTAGTTAAAAAAGACCAATGGCCTTTGCCTATCCCTCACGTTCACTAATCTTATTCTGTCTGTTTTACTTTTTTTAAATTGTGTAATGATATGTGTAGATTTTAAATTGTCATGTTTTTTTATGCTCTTGAATATTTGTTTTGTTTTCTCCAATGTAAATATATTCCATTGTACTTTATAGAAAGATGTGAAATAAACTGACCTGAAATCGGAGACGGTTGCATGGTTGTTTATGTAGGTATTATGACAAGTTCGTGCCTAGGTTTGCATTTTGTCTATTGTATTTAATAATTTTTCAATCATTTTCTATTTATTTATTCGTTTATTTTTCTATTTATATTTGCTTTAGTCGGTGTCGGATGAAAAAGGGTCGAGCTAAAGATCTCAGCTCCCTGCTAGCGTAGAGAACTAAACGCCTGAACACTTGCCTCAAAGTAGCGGGCGATTCATCCGAAAATGGGTCCGAATCTTGACTTCGCTGCACAAAATAGTACGCCGTGCGTTGTAGCCGCTGTACATAACCCCATTCGCTGTACATGTGTTGACGCGGGTGTCGAGCAGGGGTGAGCGGACAGTGCTCTTGACTGGCTGTTGCTATGACTACGCCGTGTGGCAGGTGTCTAAACATACTGCGCATGCGCAGATCAATTGGATAATTGCCTAGCGACCTACATACGGCGTGTGGGTATTGTGTTATGCCTGGGCGTTCATCCACACACACATGTATTATGTGGACATAACATCGCGAGAAAAGAGTATAGTTACGTGCCAGTTACGTGTGGGGAGCCGGAGCAATTATAATATTATCAGAGGCACTTTTTTGACCTCATTATTTATTATTTTGGTATTTGGTTTTGGTCATTGCCTGCGAGATAATATTATTCTTAATTTGTACGCTTCGTCGAAATATCTGGATATTATATATCGCTGGAATTTGTTGCAGATATATTACAGTGAACGTAGCGCAGCTCAGTATTATTCAACAAGGGGAAACGATTCGAGTTTTTGAGTTGGTTTGGGACTTAGATTGAATTTCACCATGCACAAATCATACCAGTCAATCCTGCCTTGCCACAACCGTCTTTTGCAGCAAAAATGGGACCAGAAATACTACGACGAGCACAGACAAAAGGTAAGCATCTGTCATTTTATAAATTAGTATACATTTTGAGTTGTAATCCATCATTCAAATCATGGTCACATTGATGATTGATGTTCATGATGGTACTATTGGTACACATAATGTTAATGTAAATGTACTAATATAATGTTTGCTATTATTCTATAATAATCCAATACGCGGTGATTTATAATCTGAGACATAGTCATAGAGTCTAATACTTTTTAGATCGACAAATCTAGCGCTTTCAAGGCCTCTTTGACATTATTACTGAAATATTTTACTGGCTAGAAGGCCGACAGTAAAATATTTCAGTAATAATGTCAAAGAGGCCATGAAAGCGCTAGATTTGTGGATCTAATACTTTTTATAATATATGGTCTAATTCTATTCATTGTAAACATTTCTAAAAATCTACAATTGCTACAAAGCTTGCTCATGATTTTCTTTAACATTTCCATACACTTTGTGTATTTTGTTTTTTCTTCTTTTAGATTTCCCTCTCATGTTTTTTTGTATTGTTTTGTTATTATTGGGAGGGGCGTGAGCCCCTGCCCCCCCCCCTCCCCCACCCGTAGCTACGCCACTCTATTTCAAATATATCTAGTTGCATGAATTTTATTCTTATTTCTTGTTATCTTCATCAGGTGAAAGAGGCCAAATCGATGGTGGACACCAAGGCACCAACAACGTATGTTCATCTGCATCTGAAACTCAAGAAACTTCAGGTGAGTTATGGTTATAACTAATGGGCAAAGTTGCCAGATTCTCTTCGCTTTTGAAAGTCTGATAAAAAAATGATGGTTTACGTTTACTGATTACCTCGATAGAAGAAAACCAGCGGCCTTTCCTTATCTGGTCCTGCACTGTATAACACCCAGATCCAGATATTAAAAGCGGGTAACTAATATGGTAATGATAATGGTAGCTACTTTATTATATAGCAGATATTCTGTCTTTGGACTCTTAAGGCACATCATTGTTATCCTAGTCATCGGTACACGATGCAATTGTGCTAATTGTAATAATGTAGGCTAAATATTTTAATTTTAATTTTTTTAATTTTTAATTTTCACTTATTTTATTTTCCATGTCTAGTTGGAAGAGGAGAGGCTATCCGTGATTGAGCGTGATAACCGCATCCTTCTGGAGAAGATGTCCATCATCATGAGAACGAGAGGGAGAGTTGACAACAGGAACAACTACATCCACAGGAGGTAAATAGAATAATCATAATTATTTAAGAGAAATAAGATTAAAACTGTATGAATATTAGGTTACAAACATATTTACACAGGTGATATTTTAGTAGATAAGCAGTTTTTAGCAGTATTTTGCATCAATATATATTAGTAATAATAATGATAGTAATCATACCAATGATTATTATTTACTAACAAGTAAAACAGAAAGAAAAAAAACAATGTAAGCCAGAAGATAGTTAGCATGATGCATAAAACCAAGAGATTATGTTATGTCGAGGGTATTGACATAACCTCCAGGAGTGGGCAAAATGAAAAAGAGTTTTCCATCAATCCAATTTGTAACAATTATACCTTAATTATTAGTCTGAGGGAGCTACTGAGGGTAAATGCAGGATAACCAGGAGATCTTCTTCTTCATATTGAACTGCCTCTTTCAATTCTGAAGATTTTTGCAGTATTTTCATTGTGATGTGCAGGGTTACTAGTCAACCGGGTTAACACCCTACTCTTTTTGATGGCCATGAGGCATGACTGTCTCATACTTCGGACCTCCATTTATTGTACGTCCTATCCGAGGGACAGAGTGTTTTCCCTTGAAGAGGATTTTAGGACTCTTAGAGCCAGAGCACAACCATCTGGAGTGTGACCCCAGTGGGAGGAGAACGAAGCCTTCATGGATATCATCAAAAAGGGTTTTTGAACCATCTTATTTGATCTTTTTTATCTTGTTTTCTCATCAGTCTGAATAAAGAAAAGCGACAGAGGGAGCTACTGAGGGTGACGAGGGAGAACCAGGAGATTCTCCGGAGGATCCTTGCCCGGGAACCGGAATACAACCATCTTGAGTGGGACCGCCAGTGGGAGGAGAACGAAGCCTTCATGGATAACATCGCCCGCTACCCTCGCAACTGGTGGGAGCTGGAGCAGGAGGAGAAGAAGAAGAGGAGGGAAGAACAGAAGGAGGTCAGTTTGTGATTCACATCATTTGCTTTTTAATCATTTAAGAGAGAAGGAGGAGGAGGTTATGGGAGAGGATAGTGGTGTTGAAGATGATTAAGATGATAATGGTGATGCTGAAGGTGTGATGCACTCCAGAATCCAGAAGGTGGGCAAGGTGTGCAGGGCTGTAATGATTGCAAGTACTAGATAAGAGTACCAAAGTAGAGAAATTACATTCTTTAGTTTGAACATATATAGTTATGGCTCTAAACAACTGGTCGTTGGTAGTGGGTTGGAGTTGGACCCCCAAGTTAAAATGGCTCCAGTATTGCATTTATGTATTGATGTAATGATTAATCACTCCATCCCAGCATCTGTGTATTGATTTTAACATAAAGATTGAAAGCTTAGGCCACTTACTGACTCTCATTTGATAACACATGCATGTTTTTAGTAGATTTTAGATAATGAATGCTCCCCAGGGAGTGGAGATGTGCACACAATGTGTGCGGGCTGGCAATGTATCCTTTGATCAGGGTATTAATAGTGAAAAGCGCTTAGATATTATATTGAATCATATTAGGTGCTAAATAAATTGATCCTCCTATTATTATTATTATTATTATTACTATTACTATTACTCTTATTATTATTATTATTAAATATATGTGTATGTTAATCTATTTCATGCTCACAGCAGCAAGAGAAGGAGCAAGCTGACCAGGATGAGGAGGAGAACCCAAGACGGAAGCCAGCAAAGGAGAAGGAGGGCCAGACCAAAGATGAGGCGGAGGAGGAGGATCAGGCACAGGAGGAACAAACGACAGATGAAAAGAAGGAGGAGGAGAAGGAAGAGGAGAAAGAGAAGGAGGAGGAGGAAGAAGTGCAACAAGAAGCAATGGCTGAATGAGAAGCATCTCTGCACTGTGCACGCAGTAGGTCCATCTGTCTAGCAACAACAAAAAATGACTTGATTTTGCTTCACGAACGCTTTCCATTGATGGGAGAGTAGCTGTGTCCGCAGTCCGCACTAGCAAAAAAAAATGACTGGAATTTGCTTTGCTAACATTTTATGTTTATGGGAGAGCTGCATCCAGACTGGAGCAAGAATGTCCATATCCTGAGCAATTCAAAACTAGGAGAGGTTTCTATCAGCGTTCCTCATGCCTCTAAATGGAACCACCTGCGCATATCCATGGAGATGGTGCACATTGTGCAGTCGTGGTACTTTCTAAAACGCTTTCCGTTGATGAGAGAGTGTGTCCAGCCTGTAGCAACGAATGTCCATAACCTTAGCGATTCACAACCATGTGAAGTTTCCATCCGTATCCCACATGCTCCTAAATAGTGAGGACTGCGTATACCCATGGAGATGGTGCACATTATGTGGTCATTGTGTGATCTCCAAGTTGAGCAGTACGTGGGCCTCCAGACTGCTCAAACCTAAGAGAAGTTTTGCAGGAAGCAAGACATTTCTAGGGGTGTACATGAATTGCTAAAAAGATATTTATATACTTTTTGAGTGACATTTTGCAGTATATCAATTTCCGTCCGTGATTTAGATGTTAGACAAAAAAATGTATTATTGAGTGATTGGTTAATCTCTTTAATGTGTATACAGAATTGTCCCATGCATTTTTTAACTATTTGGATAACTTTTAAAGCTAAACATAAGTTTTGGGAAACCCCTTAAACAAAACTGTTTAACATTCACTTTTACCCCAACGTGAAAGAATATATCATAACTCATCTAGGAATCTGAAGAGAATGTGAAGGGGTACCAAATACCGTCTTGAAATCTATTCTTTTAGCAATCAAATGTTCAAAATAAATCCATCCGCATATTGAAAGCATGTGGAAGGTTACACAATTAACTGATCGAAGCTTGTAGTCAAGAGTTTCCATGCATGATAGTTTTTGTTATTTAGTTTGCATGCAAGCGAGCATCGAGTAACGTACCACTGGCAATTATAAGGGGGGATTTGGCCATCGTAATCTACTTTTATACTGTGCTAATAATATTAGTTAGTTGGGTTAAGTGCATGTTTTTTGTCCAAATCTCCAAAGCTGCTATCAAATTTCTAATGCTTAAAAAAAAATGCGTATATAACCCCAAATTTGCAATAAAGAAATGCTGGAATATTATTATTGTTTTCAGGAGCAAATGAAATGCAATTCTTGATATATTGATGATTCATAAAAAGGTGATTAGTGCTTACTTCTAGGTTATACTAGGTTCATTATCTATATAACTTCAGTTATGAATCAGTACCTCATACTAGGCTTTAAAAAATGTAGATGACCTTTGTATTCACTGAAGAGTATTCAGTTATTATTCCAATTGAAGGTTTGTATTACTGCTGAACTTCTGAAATTATGCACCGACCACACGCTTCCTTCTAAGTTTGCTTATATAACTAAATTTATTTTTCTTTCCAGATACTATGCAAATTGTGTTACTTTTTTCCATTGTCTTTTACTCAGAAACAACGAAATACATGTATATCCGAAACTAAATATATAACTAAATTTCTTTTTCTTTCCAGATACTATGCAAATTGTGTTACTTTTTTCCATTGTCTTTTACTCAGAAACAAGGAAATATATCTGGCACTTAACTCTTATTTTGCTTGTATTCACACACAGGGTATTGTACACGTATGCAGATTAAGTTAAAAACAGGTGCCTGCACACAGAAACAGACGCACACAATAAAGGGGCTCTTTATCTATGTACGTATAGGAAATTAAGTTGGAGTCATATGTGACTGGCTGTAGCAAAAACCCGGCACTCGTCAGTAATTTAAGTATCGAAGAAATTGGCAATTTAAGTTCACACAATGTGTGTAAAAAACCTATGATTGTAAAATAGAAACAATCATATCTTCGCCATTTGTAATGGTATGAAAATCTACATTTTGATTTTTACTGACAAGTGTGGGTTTTGCTCTAGCTGGCCGTCACATATTATGTCTCTTTTGAAGATGCTGCTTTGATGAAAAGAATTGGCCCTCTATTGACTCGTTTTGTTACAGGCGATTGTTTCGTAGATGAGCAGTTTTCAGCAGTATGTTTCATCAAATAATATTCTAAACGAAACACTTTCATTATTCACTGTATTATTATTAAAATACATTTACCTGTAAATTGTTATAATACATGTTTTGTATCACATAATTGTATTCATAATATTTCTGAAAGTATTACATCATGGTATTTCAATTTGATTAGCACTGTGATCTGAGCAGTCTGTATGTTATGCTGTTCATGTATAATTGTAAAATGAAGTATTATCTGGCTTTTGTGTACAAAAGTACATTAAATCTTTGCATCTTTTGTACTTTTTTTAACCACCTTTTTAACCACCTGTTTAACTCCTAACGTGCCAAGCTTGCATTTTTGCGAGTTACAATACACACAAATGCCATAGAGCATGAAAATCCCTGGCACGTTAAGAGTTAACCACCTTTTGTATCACCTCTAATGAAGTATTACATACGGCAGGTTATCTACATGTATGTATGTCATATAATGTGTAAACTTTATATCAATTTTTTCAATTCAAAATTATGTTAATAATTCACATTATGGGGACTTATATTTCTAAAAGTATTGTATAATGGTATTACAAAGTGATTAGCAAGCAGCATTTATATTAATTGCTTGCATTGTAGGTAAAAACTTTGCATCATTTTAAAAATTAAAACACCTTTAATTAGTATAACTAGTATTACTTTCATTATTATTATTATTGTTGTTTTCATTTATGATATTATCATCACTTTAAAATCATGATTATCAAAGTATTTTAATTCAATTTTGGCCTTTTTTGTTTGAAGTAATGATAATAATTATCTGGATGGTGCAATTCAAAACTGCAAAATTATATATTTGAAATGATTGCGTATGAAAATTGTATATGATCGTTCTTTTAAATGTAAATATTAGTGAAGTGAACACAATGGCTAACATGTTAATACCAAGCATTGATTTGAGTAATCTTGTACGGCGGTTGTATTGCGCTGCTAATTTCAAATTGAAATAAATATATTGCATGACATATATTTCAACAGAACGTTATTTGTTGGCTTTCTTTTACATTATTTTGCTTGGAAGTAAATGATTCAGATTTTTGTTGATAATATAGGTTTTTCCGTCCATTTTATCACTATTGTCATTCAATTTCCTCCCGAGAAGCTGAGAATGTGCCAATGCCAACTTCAATTTCGTCTATTGTCGACCAATTTCACAAAAAGTCCATTCAATTTAGTCATTTGTCACACATTATCGTCCAGTACAATTCAAAATCGTCGGTAACAGATGTGTTCAGCAACTGTGACTGACAGATTTGAATTGTAATTAGCACGTTCTTGACTTCTCGGGACGAAATTGAAGCACAAATTTATCAAATTGAATGACAGAAGTGTTAAAATGGATGGGAAAACCTATAATAGTTTTGTTTACCCAGGGTAGACCTTTGCAGTGCCTTTGCAGACTGCTTTCTCTGAGGGCCCTGCAAATTATATTATTACCTCTGTCATTGGATACACACCGAGCATCGGGAGGTCCCGGGTTCGAACCCAGACGGGGTCATACCAAATACATTGAAAATGGTACCTTCTGCCTTCTAGCCAGTTATAGAATGTAGAAGTTAATCACACGAGTTACCAGATGACTGGCCCCTTCTGTAGCTTTTGCTACATTTAGTAGCGCGGAACGGACTTCAAACTTTAACATTGGATACACACCCACAATCAATCAACATACACTCTCTCCACTCCCTGGGGAGCATTCCAACCAGAGATACATTGGAAGTGCATATATCAGAGCTGCCAACCTTGATCAACGATGAAACAGAATGAAATGAAAAATTTGATGAAATTGTCACAAAAATGAACCGTATTACCTTATTACACAAAATTGGATGATCAATTTGAATATTTTATATTTAAACAGGGTCGGAACTCATTGATTCCTTTGTAATGTACATAATTATAGAAATAGCATTTAAATTAGTGCCCAGTTAATCAAACTTCAAAAATCGTACTGCCGTAATTACATTGAAAAAAAACAACGATTACGGCAAAAACGGAATGGCTGGCAGCTCTGACACATGATTTACACACAACCTCAATCCTTCATAATTTTGTTTTTTATATTTGATGCAAATATATCTAAATGGTCAAGAAGAAAATCAGATGTGCGCATTTGGTCACATGATTGGACTTACAATTAATTGCAACTTTACAATCGATTGCATCTCTTTCTGCAACAGGGCCCATGACTTCATATAAATACTCTAGGCTAACGTATTTGCACATGTACACACACACACACTCAGGCATACTGGTTTTCGCCTTCGAACGTGGACATCCATTTCAAACCATTCTCGTACTATGCAAACGTGGACACGTGTGTATGTATTTTACTGCACAACCGAGGACTATTGTGTATTAACCGAGGACTATTGTGTGTGTGTATGTTTTCAACCGCACAACCGTGGACGTAGGGGGTGCACGTTAAATTTTCCGGTTTTTTGATGCGCGCGCATATGCATGGAAATCGCATTAGCAATCGTTAGCACTATCGTTTAAAAACGTGGACGTCCGCGATTCCTGGGTGTCCTCTATTTGAAGGTGTGTATTCTGGTGAAGGTCCACGATCGAAGGCATTTACAAACGCACACATCCAAATACACAGCTCTTTTTAACGATTATATAATTACCTTTTTCCAATACATTGTCAAATAAATTATCAATTGCCACAAATTTAGAACATGTGAAAAAGTTTATTTAAAAAAGAACAAGATATTAAATACATGGTTAAATAACTTTGCATTTTACATAAATTACAAAATGCTTTTTGCATGAAAAACAATCACATACACTTGAATGGCGGTTCTTAACGTTAAAAAGTACTTATTGAATGAGCTTATAAATAAAGTTGATAGTTCATGTAACAATTATGTTATAATACAAGCAATAACAATAACGGTAATAACAACAATAATGGTAAGAACAATAATAATTATAATACACATAGCAATAATTGGTGGCGTAGTATGAGCAAATACCTCCTTGGTATGAGCTCACTTATTAATGGGGCATACTACACACGGTGGGAGAGACAACCACTATAAAGTATTTCTGTTCCCCCTTTTTATTTCACCCCCCCCCCCCCCCCCCCCACACCCCTTTCTTCCACACACAAACATAATAGATCAGGGGGACGTTGAATATTAAAACAGTTGCGATCAATCGCAAAGTTGCAATTAATCAAGTCAGAAAATGCTCGCACTGATCCGAGCCTATCAGATTTGCACATTAAGGTACATTTTTAGACTTGCGAGATAATCACAACTTTATGACTATCTGGGATGAACATGGCTTCCTCACTGAAGCAAAAAATGGAATGTAATGAATTTAAAATTGCTGAGATCTTTTTTTTTGTTCAATAAAAAACAGGCAAGCAAGAGAAATGTACACTATTAAAAGTACATTCAATTCATAATGGAATGCAAATCGAATCATTGCAAATATATTCAATGAAATATTTCAGGACGCTTTTACGCAATATTCCTATACACACATTAAATAAATCTTAAGAAATATGTAACAGGCTAATTATCATACATGCACTCTTAAAATTCACAAAATACAACAAGTGCACGATTATGAAGATCAAATATAAAAATCAAGGTGCATGAAAAAAGTTACATTTTAAAAGCTTAGCCCATTGCCTACGGGAACATGGTGGGCCCTGTATTAACTCCATGGGGATTGCAAACATCTAGTAGGGAACAGGTTAACCCATTGCCTATGGGAACCTGGTGGGCCCTGTGTTAACTATATGGGGATTGCAAAATCTAACAGGGAACAAGTATATGTGACCGGCTATAGCAAAACCCTGCACTTGTCTGTAAAAATCAAAATGTAGATTGTCATACCATTAGAAAGGCCTCATCACAAGCTTTCATTTGAGGCTTTGTTCTAACAAATTAGTCAATAGTTGGCGAAGATATGACTGTTTTAATTTTACAATCATAAGTCTTTTACACACAATATGTGAACTTAAAATGCCCATTTCTTCAAAAGATGGATTACTGACAAGTGCAGGGTTTGCTATAGCCGGTCACATATGGTTAACTAGATCAAGACAGTCTGTATAATGAAGAATAGGAAAATACTACTACTACTACTAATAATAGTCAATATTTATATAGCGCTTTATTACCAAAGTCTAAAAGCACTCAGACTATATTTATATTACATTGGCTTTGGACGAGCAGCCTTGATGAAGAGCTCAAGCATTTCAAGGAATAAATTCTTGCCAAGTACCCATTTACTACACCTGGGTTGAGAGCAGCAAATGTGTATAAGGTGCCTTGCTGAAGGACACACGTGCCGCGGTTGGGAATCAAACCCAAGACCTTGGTATTTAAATACAGGGATGCCAGTGGCAAATGGCTCCAGGGCCAGAAAATTTGTGGAGACTCAAAATAATGTGCGCGAAGTGCACATCACGAGCGCAAAGCGCGAAGTCCCTTTAGCCGGGGGGTTCCAGATGCTCTCTGGTGCAATATGAGCCTATTTTGGGGATCATATCCTCTATTTAAAAAAAATTAAATAAATAAATAAATAAAAACAAATTTTGTATAGTTTTTTTTTTTAATCCAGCTGGAACTATGATTAAAACTAGATGGATCTTCGACTGCGCGCAGTCGAAAATGATGCCTCCGCCATTATGCAATTTATTTATGTCAAGCCCAAATCAACATGTACACAGAATTAATTCTGTCAACTCAATTTTGATGGTACTCTGTCTTTTAGATCTTGACGTATCACAATTATGAGCTATAAGTGACCTTGACCTTTGCCCTCATGACCCCAAAATCTAATGACTACAATTGTTCCCTATTATACATTCAGGTATCAAGTTGGATTGAAATCTGATATTCAATTCTTGAGATTTCCAATCTCAAGCTACTTTTACATATAATGAGCCCTGTGACCTTTGACCTCATGACCCCCAAAATCTAATCAGTTCATTGGCTCTCCAAGAAACATACATGTACCAAGTTTGGTCAGAATCTGTCAATCCGTTCTTGAGATAACGCGATCACGAGCTATTTTTGCATATATAATGAGCTCTGTGACCTTTGAACTTTGACCTCATTACCCCAAAATCTAATCAGATCATTGGCCCCCCAAGATACATACATGTACCAAGTTTGGTCAGAATCTGTCAATCCGTTCTTGAGATAACGCGATCACGAGCTATTTTTGCATATATAATGAGCTATGTGACCTTTGACCTTTGACCTCATGACCCCAAAATCTAATCAGATCATTGGCCCCCTAAGATACATACATGTACCAAGTTTGGTCAGAATCTGTCAATCCGTTCTTGAGATAACGCGATCACGAGCTATTTTTGCATATATAATGAGCTCTGTGACCTTTGACCTTTGACCTCATTACCCCAAAATCTAATCAGATCATTGGCCCCCCAAGATACATACATGTACCAAGTTTGGTCAGAATCTGTCAATCCGTTCTTGAGATAACGCGATCACGAGCTATTTTTGCATATATAATGAGCTGTGTGACCTTTGACCTTTGACCTCATGACCCCAAAATCTAATCAGATCATTGACCCCCCAAGATACATACATGACCCAAGTTTGGTGAAAATCCGTTAATCGGTTCTTGAGATAACGCGATCACGAGAACGGGACGTACGTACGGACGGACGTACGTACGGACGGACGGACAACCCGAAAACATAATGCCTCCGGCTACTTCGTTGCGGAGGCATAAAAACGGAAAAGCCGGAATTCCGGCTTAGCCGGAACTCTGGCATCCCTGTAAATACAAAGGCCCCAAACCAATATATCACGGCTCTCCCACAATATTGACATCTAATCAAAACAAACATAATTTATTGACATAAGGAAGGGTTCTACATTACCATTGGCCTAATGCTGGTAAAACTAAATATGATTTAAGCAAGACATCACACGTGCAGAAGTAAATGTTCTATCTCTTTTATGTATGAAACAAGCACAATCTTTCAATATCTAAAACATTGTATTTCAGCAAATTTTTTAGCACCTTTATTAATCTTTGAGACTTGCATATAAAAAGGAAGAGTATTTTTAAAATTGTCAAGAGAGGGTAAAGAAAATAAAAATGTTCATACTTCATTGGCAGTTCTAGATCCTGGCTTCTGCTATTTTTTAGCAAAAGCTTCATACCAGCACCATAACTAGTGGCCAAGCCGTGAGTGCATAGGATCCTGTATACAGTAATTGCTTGCGCTCTTGAGTCTTTACGATGAGCGTATTATCGCATAAATAAATGTCACTCACAGTACGTACAAACTACAAACACATGTGTGATTGACTCATCAAACAGTTTTCCTGTGATCAAGATTATAGAAGCCACAGAGATTGGAGATATATATACATGTATATAGAAACCACACTAGTGTGGTTTTATGAATATGGGCTCAGGAATTGAATACCTGCCCTGTTTTCAACTTGTCAAACGGGACATGATTTGATATCAAAATTCCACACATAATTGCAAAACTGTAAAATACATGTAGATATTGTTCATGCAAGAAAAAGAAAAAGAAATCGAGTCATAATTAGTTCAATATAAGCCTTCAAATCACTGTATTTGAAGCATACATGTATTTTGCAACTTGGGAGTTACTTTGATTGACTCAGCATTGCGAATTTATGCATAGCAAGTTGGAAGAATTTATAACATATTCATTTTAAGGCTTGATTAATATCAACACACACAAACAGAGTGGGCTCTGATGCAAAACAAACATATTTACAAACATATTATGAAAGAACAAGTATCGTTTGTTAATATTGTTGGTTCCTTGGTGAAAGAAAAAAACATATTTACATTGTATATATTATGATATATACATTAATTATGCACACTTTTTCATAATATTTTGTAAAACGTGAAAGTGAAACATTAATTCACTGACAGAAAAGACTGAATAAATAAACACACACATATGATAATACTATAATGTGCACATTTGTACAAGGGTACACTGTACCACACTTAACCCGTTTAATGCAATTATTTTGTTTTCATGGGTGTAAAAGTATCTACAAGTACATTCCTTCCTTTAAGCACTTGGGTACTCTTTTGGTCAAGCAGAGTATATACAACGAGGTTAAAAACACTCCCCTGACAGACAATTTCACTTACCAAAGTTTTACTCATTTTGTTCTTTATGGAAATTTACATTCATTGATGTTTATCATCTGACTTAGTAAAATACGCGTCATTGATTGGCTAAACACAGTCACGTGATTGCCATATCAGTTTTATCTGTTACATGGCAGATGCACTGTTCACTGCATGGCGCGCGCTGCAAAAGAGATTGTATTATGATGTCACAATGAGAACCAAAGTTATGATGTTTTTGATGCATGAATATGTATATTTTAGCCCCCGGATTTAGTCAGATGATAAAACAGTTGTTAACTTTGTTGTTGGGGAAAATCATGGAATGTTCCACTCCTTGGGATTTTAAATGCTATTTCGTGAAGAAAATAAGTCCCTCGACTACATCTCTGGACTTATAATCTTCCCTCAATAGCATTTAAAATCCCTCGAACATTCCGTGCTATTCCCTCCACCACCAGTTAACAACTGTATAATGCTGGCTTCACCCATTGCTAATGGAAATCTAGTGCAACATGTAAAGATATTCTTGGCAAAACGCAATATCTCAACATTTGTTAATTTGATATACTTGTGATTGAAGCTGGCAGTAACATATATCGATTCTCCTCCCTCTATTCCAAGTCAATATAGCTTGGAGTCTAGATTATGGTGATTTAACAACACAAGCAGCTTGGCTGGCATTCTATTTGACCATCCTCCCTCTGTCATATAAATCTGGGTACTGCAGACTGCAATACTGGCAGTTACATATACCAATCATCCTCCCTCCCTCAACTCCAAGTCAATGAAGCTCAGAGTCTGCATAATGATGATTTAACAACACAAGCAGTCATGCTGTTACTCTGTTTGATCACCCTCCCTCCATCAATGAAGCTTGGAGTCTAGATTATGATTAAACAACACATGCAGCTGCAGTAGCTGCTACACATATCATGCATCCTCCCTCTGTACTCCATGTCAATGTAGCAGAGTCTAGCTTGGCTGTTACTCTGTTTGATCATCCTCCCTTGGTCTTTTAGCTCCGGGTACTGCAGACTGTGAATCAGAAGCTGTAAGAAAGGTACACAAATTAAGATTATAACCAAATTGAGATTATAAGTATAACCATATAAAGATTATAACCAAATTGAGATTATAACCAATTGAGATTATAACCAAATTGAGATTAGAACCAAAATGAGATTAGAACCAAAATGATATTATAACCTAATTGAGATTAGAACCAAATTGAGTTTATAACAAATCACAAAGACAAAAGGTAGTATCTTTTAAAGCCCTGTGAAACTAAAACGTAACCAACAAACAAAGCATATTCAGAAACTAAGGAACAATGATTTTTTTTGTTTTTTGAATTCTTCATTAAATGATGAGCTTATCACCGTTTAAAATTTGTAGCATCAAGTACAGAGCTATCAACATAGAAATTCAACCATCCGGAAGATTTAGGGAAATTTCATCAGAAATCAGGGAAATATCTGTCAAATGCATACAACCTACTGACAATAATCAGGGAGATTGGCCGATGGGATGAAACACAATGCAGTAATCTTGGTCTATTTTCAGGGAGCCTCCTGCAAAATCAGGGAGACTGACAGCTCTGCAAATAGCCAACAGGAAATAACTGACATTTGTTAGCATCAGGAATGATCAGCTTAAAGGGATGCCTGTACTCGTATAAAAAATGTACCCAATATGCCTGTAAAGTGTCTAACTCCACGAAAATTACTTGGAGCTTCCTCGTTTCTCTTCTACCATGTTGTTTAGCTTATGGTAAGAGAAGAATAAAATAGGGTTAGATTTTTTCAAATGCCCCTTTAGTATGACGATATCTATCATTCAGCTCAAGAGCGTTAATAAACGGTCATAAACCTCATAGCATCATACAGTAATTCTTTGTAAAAGCTGACACATATTTTCGCTTTTTTAACCAGGAAAGCAGTGTTCTTTTTCAATGAAACTTTCACACATCATTTGGACATATCTTACAATGATTTTGGTACAGGATTGAAGTCTCAAATATCATTTTGGGCAATATCTGACACTTTACAGGTGCACCTTTAAGGAAATATGTATTTTCTCACATTTAGAATTACCTTATTTTTCAGGAATTTATGCAATTTGCATAGTTTGATTTTCACAATATCAAATCATGGTAGACTTGTATACCGTTAAGTGCGCCATACGGCTGCCAGAATGCACTGCTCCCAAGGGAGCAGAAAGTGCATGTTACGTGCGGATTGATTGTGAGTTGTGAGCTGTAATTGTGAGATTGATTGTGAGTGTGTGTCCGATGACCGGGGTAATAATGTAAAGCGCTTAGAGATGATTATCAATCATATAAGGCACTATACAAATTGCAAACATTATTATTAAGTACGCAATATCATTGTGTGGGTTTGAAACGTACCTGATGACCATGGGTAATAATAATTAAATTATTATTTAAGCGCAGTAAAGTATACATTTATAGTAGCTGTGCTATATAAATGTTCATATTATTATTATTATTATTATGAGACTGAATATGACATACCATATTGGAAGACCCTTCTCTGCATCAAGGATAGCCGGCCGGCATTCGGTCTTCTCATCAAACTCCCATCGGCTTCATCAGAACTGCAAACAAAATCATCAAAAACAGAATATTAGTAACTAAAACTTGTCAGTTATTATGAAAAACTAACAGTTATAATTCAATGATGCTTGAATGGTAAAATAAATATAAACGGGTAAGTTACTGGGCTGTTTACATTAAAAAAGCAGCTGTCAACTTGAATCTTGCCCCGTTTCTAACCCACTATCCTGAGCCGAAGACCCCTCCCACTCCTCCTCAAGTACTTCCAGCTCTTCCAGTCTCAGCCGCTTGCTGACTGGCCCCTAGCTTCTCTTAGAGGGGGCAGATTCTTTACTTTATTTACTTTGTTTATGGTTCATATTTTTTTTCTTTTATTATTGTCATTATTATTATCATTTATTTAATATTATTTTGTTTTATTATTATTATTTTATTTTATTATCATTACTTATTTATTTATTATTATTATTATTTTTTTTTAATTTATTTTTTTTCTTTTTATTGGGGGGGGGGGGGGGGGGGGGTAGGGGGTTCCCCAAACTGTCAAAAAGCTTGAATCTTGCCCCGTTTCTTACCCACTATCCTGAGCTGAAGATCCCTCCCTGTCCTCTGGTCCTGCAAGCTCCTCTAGTCTCAGCCGCTTGCTGACTGGCCCCTGGTTCCTCTTAGAGGGCGTCCCAGCGACCTGCTCATTGAACTGACGCAGCCGCTCAGACTGTAACCAAAACACAATTTGTTTAGAGGGTTAGAGTGAGAGGCGCTTTAAAGGGATTTAGTAACATTGTCCAAATCCTCGAAATCCAATTGTAATACTAGCGGTTCCCTCATACCTTGTTGTATTCATATTAACAGGGGACAGGTTTCGTTTTTTTTTATTTCCTTTTCATTAACAAGAGCCCCAGGGGGGCACGACGCTCACCTGAGGTCAATCAATTCACATCTGGCGCATGTTCTCTCTGGCACCCTCAGAAGATATGAAATCAGTTGAAATCATGCCAAAATCTATAATGTGATGTACTATTTAATCAATAACTTTTGATCCCCTGTACCTAACATTATGATTTACCATAATGTTTGGGTGAATCATAAAAAAAGACAGACACACATATAAGACAAAGCTTAACACATTTCACCAGCCACTGACCACTTCAGCATATTAACCCCACTCACATAGGGACCCTATGGGGCCATTCTGCGATATGACAACTTGCATTGTCATTTACCGTAAATCTCCGTGTGTACGGCGCACTCGTGTATAAGGCGCACCCCCTACTTTCTAAAAAAAAGAAATTTTGTTTTGGGACACTTACTTACAAAGATCTTCAATTATGAGAAAAATTTATAACAAATTGTTAATTATTAGATAATTGCATATATAATGAGTACTGCTGCTCATGAATGTATGAATATTCATTAGTAATTTGCTTAATAAACTTGAATTTTTTACCTATTTTTTACCTATCTTATATATATATTTTTTTTGCTGTACCTGTGTATAAGGCGCACCCCCAACTTTTTCTATTTGTTTCCGACGGAAAAAAGTGCGCCTTATACACGGAGATTTAGGGTATATAGATACCTACATGTTACAAAATGTCCAGATTGTAATACTTGTTGATGTGGAGAAGAAAATATTTGAAATTCATTTCACATATCCTACGAGCCATTCTTGGGTCCCATGCAGCTAGGTAAGAATAAGACTAGTTATGTGAGGTGTACAGGAAGAAAGAGCATAAATTCCTTTATTTTTAGAGCCCTATTTTGTTACTCTACCTGCTTTAGTTATGTTTTAATGATTTTTATTATTGTGTAAATAACTATAATTTAGAAAAAATCCTCAAATTGGCAACACATTGTGATACATGTATTTGTGAAACAGATATATTTGTGTTCAAATTGGCATCTTTGCGGCAAAGTCACTATATTTGTCTTAAATGGTTATTACTTAATATTTTCCACCTATTTTTATGCCATTGATCCATCGATGAAATTTAGGAGTTGCCAATTTGTAGAGGAAAACAATGATCAATTGTGCCTTAAAATAGCTCTCGTCCTTGATGGGATTACAGCTAGGTTCGGTATGATTTGATCATTTGATCATCTTTTGAAGGAACACCAAAATGCACAAACAACTTTCATTCTTCATCTACCATTTTAGCAACTTTGGATCCCCTCCCTAAAGATAATTAAAGGAGTATATACCTCTGTGCAAAATTTAAGCTAGAATTGTTGAATAAGTAGTAAATGCATATAACAGAAAGAAAATAAAACAAAAACAAAATGTGACCTAGAAAACATCAATGATACAATAGGGGCATTCACACATGCTAAAAAGTAACAATTGCATGTTGCTTCAAATCATGATTATTTTTTTGCATATTTTATATTCATTTAATTCCAATGGGTTAATTTAATAGCATCATTTTATTCTCTGGTCTCTAACAGTCGAAAAAGCACAATGCAACTGAGTGTGCAAATGGAATGCTGTGAAACCACTAGACCACCGAAAGGCTGGTTAATTTTAGAGTTTGATTCTAACTATCCCAGTAAGTAAGGTTATTTAATTCATTTAATTGTGCTGGGTCATTAAAAAAAGTATGTTTCTTGCATGTTCACACAGGCAAAAAAAACACCTCACAACCTGCTGGATTGTACGATTTTTAAATCAAAATGCACATGAGCAACTGGACCAAACTTTGACCTACATGTAACTATTCCGCACCCATCCATTGACCGAGTGCTGAAGATACTGTAAGCATGCATTTTGCATGTTGGATATGAAAACTGATACAATTTACACTGTTCACACACACAAACACCACTTGCAAAAAGATACACCAAAAGTGTATTGCACATGATGATTTGAATCATACTTATTTTCATAAATAATCCGAACTACTATTTTCACGCACAAAACCGCCCCTCCCCCCCCCGAAAAAAAATAAATAAAAATAATAACAAAAAAAATAATGAATTGCAACCTAAATAATCATAACTATTTGGGCAGTGTGAATGGTACTAGCAATGAAAGCTGCTAACAAGGTCAAGCATGAAAACATCAAAACATGAAAACACATGCTATAAATAGAAAGATTTGGGTCAAAACATGGTCCTAGATGTAAACAAGTGTCTGGGTTTCCTATTAGCATATTTATTTGCATATTTGGGAGTTACGCCCACAGGGCCCTTGTGGGGCCACCCACAAAAATCTTGTGAACAACTTTCATTCTTCATCAATATCAGGTCTGTCATACTTCTGGATCTTGAGAAGAAGATGTTTAAAATTTACATATTTTTTACACTTGGTGCCCTCCTCCAGGGCCCCCCTGGGGGCCACGCCCACCATTTTAGCAACTTTGGTTCCTCTACCCCTAAAGATGATTCCTGCCATGTTTGGTTGGAATCTAATCATTGATTCTGGAGAAGAAGATGAAAATGTATATTTCCTATGGTAGGGCCCCCAAAAAAACTGTTACGCCCACAGGGCCCTTATGGGACCACCCACAAAAATCTTGTGAACAACTTTCATTCTTCATCAATAGAGGCATCTAAATATGAAATATCAGGTCTGTCATACTTCTGGATCTTGAGAAGAAGATGTTTAAAATTTACATATTTTTTACATTTGGTGCCCTCCCCCAGGGCCCCCCTGGGGGCCACGCCCACCATTTTAGCAACTTTGGTTCCTCTACCCCTAAATATGATTCCTGCCAAGTTTGGTTGGAATCCGATCATTGGTTCTGGAGAAGAAGATGAAAATGTAAAAAGTTTACGGACGACGGACGACGGACGACGGACGACGCACGACGCACGACGGACGACGGACGACGGACGACGGACAAAAAGCGATCACAATAGCTCACTTGAGCCTTTGGCTCAGGTGAGCTAAAAACATATTTATGATTGAAGTGTACAGATGTTAAACTATCCACTGGATATTCGTAACCAAGTACAAAGTCAGTGCAATAGGTTTCTCACTTTGCATTTTTGCTCATTACTCGGCTATTCTCTGGGTCGGCAACACGTCACTTCCGGGTCATTGTTTTGTTCACGTGAATCACTGGAGTGAAAACATAGCGTTTTCACTCCAGACATGTGCATTGCGGGGTCACGGAATACCCGGATGTGCGACCAACAGAATATAATGTCCATTTAACATGAAATTTTCACACAATACCCAGTGGACATATCAGATAACAACAATATACATTGTATCAACCATTCATCAGTTTTTCCGCATGTCAACAAAGTTACTAGATCCCTTTAAGCTAAATTTTTAGAAAATAATTAATTATAATTTGGGGAATCACATCACCATCCCCATTATAATCATAATCACCATCACCATCAACACCAACATTATAACAATGTTAATAGAAAAGTGAAATAAAACTTACACCCAATGTTTCTCCAAAACTGTACAGATTTCTGAGCAAGAAAGAAAAACAAAAGAAAGTATTATATCTTATACACGATCTCATGAATTCTTGCTTTCTCATATTTTGGGAGAAAACCACAGAAGGCAGCTTTGACTAGAATTTCGAATTCCGTCTTTCTTTGACTTCCAGCATGTAGTTAATGCTACAAATATGTAGATGAATTTACACTGTCAAACTGGACATTATTCGATATCAGAATTCTGTATAAATTGCACGATTGTAAAATCTATATTGTTAGTGCCAGTGAGAGAAAAATCTGCCTACAGTATCAAGAAAATGTTAATATAAAGTTTTTTTCGACATAAAGAGACGGATGAGAGAAATAATTGGTAAAAATTTGAGCTAACAAAGCAGTCAAAGTATGACAAAGTAATGACCTACTGTTTGAAATGGATGGATCTATTTAAAGATTATGTTTTGATGTTGGTTCCCTTAAAGCTATTCATGTTAATTGGTCTAAAGAACTGGATCAAGTGGATTCTTGTTATTTAATTTGGCACTCAGAGGGTTAAAGGGACTTAGTAATATTGTCCAAATCCTCAAAATTCAATTGAAATTATAGCGGTTCCCTCATACCTTGTATTCTTATTAACAAACAAAGCATGGGACAGGTTTCATTTTTTTCAAATTTCCCTTTCGTTAAAAAGATATTTACGATTGAAGTGTTCAGATGTCAAATTATCCAATGGATCGTCAGAAACGTGTACAAAGTGAGTGCAATGAGTTAGTGAATGTCGCTTTGCATTTTTGCTCATTACTCGGCCATATAAGTCCATTTAACTTGAAATTTTCACACAACACCCAGTGGACATATTAGATAACACCAATATACATTGTATCAACCACTTATCACTTTTTGCAAAGATACTAGATCCCTTTAAGCAATGAAACTCAGAAACATGCTCCTTATCCCCATCCCCATCAATTGGTTTGATGTTGTTGTTGTTGTTCTTGTCATCTCTTACCTTGATCTGGATGTCATCTGGCCATTCAAGAGTCTTGAATGGAGAGTCCTTCATTTGTTGTTTTTTTCACTAAAGCATATTAATACGATTTGCTTTCCAGTAATACAACTCTGAAAAATACTTCTCTTTTTAGTTTTTATTAATAAGAGGCACTCCCCACTTGATCTAAGTAAATTTGAATATGTCTCTTTGGTATAACCAGGGCTCAACACTCGCACTGGCCCGCTGGCCCGGGGCCAGAGAAATTGCAGTTCCGGCAAGCAAAAATGTATAAAAGTCATATTTCTTTTTTTCTTCTTATGTTTGATATTTTGAATAGTAAAAAGTTTACTCATGAAATACAATTTTTCGGGCCAGTAAATTTTTCTTTCGGGCCACCAGAAAAGGTGAGACCGGGGCCAGTGTGGAGCCCTGGTATAACATTTTCACTTTCCAAATAGATGAACTCTGTTGTTGTTCTTGTTGTTTCTTACCTTGTTCTGGGTGTCATCTGGCCAGGGGAAGACACGCCTGTGACTGGGTGGGGACTCTTGAAGGGAGAGTCTTTCATCGGTGAGATGTACAGATTCACACCTGGTACTCTGAGGAGTAATATAATGATAATCATATTTATCATATTTATAATCATTTTAATACAAATGTATACTCATGTCAATGATAAAGATGGTGATGGTGATGGTGATGGTGATGGTGATGGTGATGGTGATGGTGATGGTGATGGTGATGGTGATGGTGATGGTGATGGTGATGGTGATGGTGATGGTGATGGTGATGGTGGTGATGGTGATGGTGATGGTGATGGTGATGGTGATGGTGATGGTGATGGTGATGGTGATG
This sequence comes from Echinarachnius parma, assembly GCA_037951105.1. Taxonomy (NCBI): domain Eukaryota; kingdom Metazoa; phylum Echinodermata; class Echinoidea; order Clypeasteroida; family Echinarachniidae; genus Echinarachnius; species Echinarachnius parma. The sequence goes on along the minus strand of JBAMJV010004568.1, from coordinate 55,420 downwards.
GTGATGGTGATGGTGATGGTGATGGTGATGGTGATGATGATGATGGTGATGATGCACGTAATGATGATTATAGTTTTTTTACTGGCGGTTCATTCAATTTTAATATTTTGGCCCAAAACTAAATGTAATTTAGTGACAATGATGATGATAGTCTTCTTCTGCAAGACCCATGAATACATGATTTAGTACGATGAGTTTTTAAATAATACCCACTTTCTGGAAACCTTTTTTTCTGAACTTCTGATATAATAGATTACTGAAACTGTTCACTTTCTATATTAGAAATTATTATTGGGTTCTGGTTCCCTTCAATGTCTAAACCAATCTGAATGCTGTGAACTATTTTATAGATTGTTTAATTCCGAGATACTCACTGGTATACGGGAGCAGCCTGTGTTGTGGTTGCCTGGCAACGAGACGGCACTGGGGATAAGTTGGATGGCTAGATAGAAAGGGGAAGAAAATCACACATCAATTCTAATATACTAATAAAAACAGTAACAGTAATGATCATCATAAAACATTATATCATACAAATATGAAGATTTTGTGGAATAATCTAAAAGTCATAAGTTTCAGAATGGCAATATTTAGCAATTCAAATGATAAATAAGTGAATTTTTCATGTATGTAAATATGGCTCGTGAATGAAGTTACAATTGGTGCCTATTTTGAAAGGATCACTCATTTCTAAATGATATTCAAATCAGCATAACCCTCCTGTTTCTCATCCAATTCTGATCAAATGTTCACTTCTTATTCCCCTCATCCTTCACATACTGTCAGACATTAACTAATAAATGGCCTGGAATTTCCCTGTGAGTTTTATAAATTATTAATTTATTTAGCATTTTCAACCAAATTAAAACAAAAAACAAAGTGAAAAGATCATTTACCGGAACATTGAATTGGAATTTGTGGATGAATTCCCTCATGTTGGGGATGAAGACGTCGTTGTAGAATGCGATGATTGAAACGCCCTCTTTGTTCGCTCCCATGTACACGTTCCTGTACGTCTGCCGAAATTAAACACAATAGACTTTATAAAAATGTTATTCATCATGGTAAATTTAACCAATCACGGTGGTGGTGCAAAGATATATAACTGATGTTCACGCAGCGCCAAATTTCCCATTCAGCAAGACAAAGGCTAGCAGTAGCAGCTGAGATGTTGCTGTACCAGCTTTTCTACATTGGTGAGTCTACAGATAATTTGTTAGAATCAAAATAGATTTTTATCACAAATGGCTTCTGACCAGAACAAGCATATGAAAAAGCAATATGAACCAATTTTACAGAAATGCATGAGAAAAAAAACATTGAAAAACAATCTTTGATGCCAGACCTTTGATGGAAAACATGTTCACCTTTCATAAAATATACAAAAACAATATTTTGTATTAATAATAAAATGTGACTAAATACAGCAAAACCCTGCACTTGTCAATATATTAAGTTAATGTAAAAGACTTATGTTTGTAAAATTAAAACAATCATATCTTTGCTATTTATTGTCAGATTTTTAAGAAAGGGGCATTAAATTAAAGCTTGTTATGAGCGTGCTATACAAGACAAGTGCAGGGTTTTACTATATCTGGTCACAAATAATAATCATTGCAACTAGTGAGCATATAACGCATATCTGGTCAAAAGGCATGGACCTCATTTATCCTGCCCAAAGGTCAGATGGCCAGATAAATAAGGTTGAGTTGTAATGAAATTTCAAAGAAAGCCCACTCACCTGCGATGCGGCATTGGGCATTCCTCGGTACATGTTGACGATGTCCTTGAATTTCAGCTCACACTCTCGCACTTTGCAGATACCATAGATGCAGCACATGATAATCTGTAGTACGTTAGAGACATAATTATGTAGATGATAACTTCATCTGCATTGCAAAGTTGCAATTAAAGGGGACCACCAGGCAAAGAGCAACACATAATTATATATTTTGGTACCGTTTTGTGATATCAAATAGATACCAAACATTTTGCAAAGGGTTGTGTAATTCATAAACAAAGCAATTAATTTCCACCACTTACGGAACCACTATTATTTCCTGGTTCCGTAAGGGCCAAACATTTGCGAGTGCACCAATGCTATTCACACGTACGTTTTGAGACAATAGAATCCCGGACATTCTTCGTTAGCTCTGGACAAATTAGTCTTCGTACATGCATACTCATGAACGCATGCTTTAGAATGGTGATGCGTTTTCCAATTATATATTTTTTTATGGAAACATATTTTTGTGAACATGTTGATGGAATGGAATACTAAAGATGTTACCTTTCATCTATAAGAATATTATTTTTGGGTGGTGGTAAGTCAGAAAATGTACCTAAATGCACAAATATGATTGGCTCTAATGTGCGTATTTTCTAACTTGCAATCAATCACCAATTGATGCAACACTCCCCAGTACAGTCTTGGTAATTAGATGTGCTGAAATGTGTTTTTCCATTGTTTTTCATATGAAGAACCTGCAGTATTATTGGAGCTATTTATTAATACCAGTCAAACCTGTCTTAGTGGACGCCTGTCTATAGCAGCCAACCTGCCTACAACAGTGGCCACTAAAAGTGACCCACTGCAAAGAAAACAAATGTAATGGAACCTTTCTATAGAGGTCACCTGTTTACGATGGTCACTTTTATTGTGTCCCTTAGGAGGTCACTACACAGAAGATTTGTGTGTGTGTTTGCAATTGTGACCTAACAATAGCCCACCAGAACCTTGGTGAAGCTCGAGAAGGACAATCAAGTGGTTCACTGCGGCTCAAATAAAATAAAAATACCAAAGACCAAAGTTTGACTGCATTATTATTAAAAGTTGAGGAATATAATGTAATCGTACCTGATCCAGATGTCTTCCCCTCAGCAACCAGGGCTTGTTTGCAATACTGTGCTTCACACACGTCCACATCAGCGGGTTCTGCAGAGTAAATATAATTTTTATTTTATACTCTTATAATGTGCTTATCAACATGGCAATACCCTGTCTTACCGAGCATGGTGGCTTAGCAGTTAGAGTGTCCGCCTCATGCACGGGAGGTCCCGGGTTCGAACCCAGACCGGGTCATACCAAAGACTTTAAAAATGGTACCTTCTGCCTTCTAGCCAGACACTCGGCATTTATAGAATGGAGAAGGGAAAGTTAATCACACGAGTTACCAGAGGACTGGCCCCCTTCTGTAACTTTCGCTACATTTAGTAAACGTGTGGCCTAGGGCTATTGAAATGGAGATAGGCGCCGCCTTATGTACCAACATTGGTACTGGAAAGACTTTAACTTTAACTTAATACCCTGTCTTGGCCCGGCCAGATCAGAGAATTGTTACATAAAAATTACAGATTAATTGTACGATCAATTGATTGATAGTATGATTGATTGTACGATCGCTTGATATGCCATATTAGTTGATTGAACGGTACGATAAATCGTAAATCTTTGACAAGCATCAGTCCAAAGTTGAATTTAAGAATAAAATCAAATACAATTTTCAGATAAGACAATTTATTACAAATAAAAGAGATAGATCAATATATGGTTTCTACAGGGCTTCCCAACATAAACTTGATTATATCAATGAGTTAGAGCCCTTCTCTTTCTAAAGAAACTAATTATGAATTTTTCTGGCAAAATTGTTGGGCTAAGCCTGCATAAGGCAGTTAACGTACCAGCTCTTTTGAGATCTTGAGGAGGTTGCACATGGTGTGAAGCCGGCTATAGGCAAGCTGGATACCTGAATACTTGCCGTATGTTTGTGTATATCCTTACTTTATTTTGTGCATATCCTATCAACAAAGGTGACAAATCGTGAAATTTACAGATGAACCTATTAACCCAAACCTACATTACATCAGGCAGTTAACTTACCTGCTCTTTTGAGATCTTGAGGAGGCTGCACATGGTGTTCAGCCGGGTGTAGGCAAGCTGCAGGACCTTGCTGAAGAACATGTTGAGGGTGACGGATCCAGGCCTCTCCGCGGGGCACCCTGCCCCTGGTCCTGGTCCTACAGATGCCCCTGACCCAAGGGTTGGTACCGCCCCTAACCTTGCTCCTGCACCTATACCCAAGCCTGAGCTTGCTCCTGCTCCTGCACCTATCAGCGTGTCTGCACCTGCTCCTGAATCAGCCCCTGATCCACCTGCCGAGTTCGCCCCTACTGTTGTGACTGCAGTAACAGCCCTCAGTGCCCCTGCGTCGCTCTGCCCGGGCGAGGGGCATTCCGGCTGCGTTACTGCGACGCCTCTGCTCGGGGATGGATTTGGGGAGGGCATCGGGGGTGTCTGCATGCCCCTGTTTGGCGATGGATCCGGGGAGGGTCTGGGTGAAGCTTTGGGAGAGGGGTGGGGCGAAGGCCTGGGGGACATTTTGGGGGATGGGCGGGGAGACCCGTTTGCGTAGGAGTGGCGGGGAGGGGTGGCCTCGTTCTGGCGTAGGCGGGAGTAGTGGCCGGGCCGCACCGGTGAGAGGAACCTGCGCAGGGAAGAGAATTGGCAAATGTGCTTGTAATTCAGAAAATCAGATGTCACTGAAAGAAATACTCATTCATCTGACATGTTGTACCTGCTTGTGCCCTGATAGAGTGCAGCACCGTTGATTTTGGTGCCTTGATCTGCCATGTGCAAGTTTTTACTTACTTTGGGCAGGAGGATGGTATCAGAAGGAAGGCGGTAATATTCCCTGTGTGTCCTAATGTCGTGGCCCATGTGGTGTGCAAGCTGCTCAAGTTCATGTTCGTCCAGGTTGATTATTTGTGTCATCCTGGCAAGATGTTTCCTCAGGAGAGTACATCGCATGAACTCTGGTTGATGCAATCCTGCTTCAGTGGCAAGCTCTGCCATGACATCTGATGCCTCAGTGCGGTCTTGCATCCGATGTTCTCACAGGCAAATGATGACCCCGGGGTACCGTTGTACCCCGGTATCCCGCGTTGTGTAGCGCCATCTTGCGTCCAACCGTACCGCAGCTATTGCGTTGTGCATGCAGTGAAGCGCGCGATTGTATGCACGCTATACCCACAGTACAGCCCTAAAAATTAAATCAATAATTAAACAAAATGGCGGATTTTCGTCTGGTATCCCGGGGTACCGTTTATGTCATCAAATACAAAGTTCTCTCCTCTCCTCTTGTTGAATGCCACTAGCTGATGGAGGCTTTATTTCATGTCTTTGGTGAGCATTATTGGGACACCTCTTCCCACTTTACCTCTAACTTTGATGATCTGTAGGCTGTTAACCGAAATTTTCTCGGAAGTGGAGAGCATATAAACATCTTTGTTGGAGTTGTCACTGGCCTCACATTCCTCATAGTCCTAGATAGTTAACGACTCGACCTCGTACGGCCTCCGCCTGTTAAATATTACAATTCTTGCCAGAGTGAATTGTGCAAGCCGCTTGTATTGTTCGTTCGATGCTATCGCACTCCCTTCTCCCCGCACATCTTCCGTTTCTGCATTCAGGAATGCATTGAATGACTGCACATCCTTGGTTAGTGGGAGCCTCTTTGGTTTTGACCAGCGATTCCGTTTTTTTTGTTGTGACTTGCGCTTGCGGACACCTTCTCCCGCCATTCTGTATTCCTCAGGTGAATGAAGTCGTCGACCTCCTGCCTGTTGTGGTGTAGCCCCGCTTGAATGTATTCATTCTTCAAGACAATCGCCAGGTCTGTCAGTATTTGTCCTTCTCTGATGCCTGTTGAGTAGTGCTCATGCTGGTACGTGTCACTGTTGTATCCCGTCATCTCGCGTGTCGTTTCAACAATTGTATCAAATGACGATGGCCGTATTAAATCTTTAGCATGTACAATGTTGTTGTTCTTGTGTCAAGCTATGAGCAGCAATCTTGCCAATGTTCTCATTTTTTCTCTCGACATGTCTTCCTTTCCGGCAGTGTTGCTTTGGTTAATGATTCTCTCTCCTACTCTCAAGATATGCTCGTCATTTCGTGCACAGAGTGATACTTGGTCGGTTTGCATTGAAGCCAGGACTTCCTTCATTTTGGCCGATGTTGGTTACATTATAGGTTATGCTTTAAAGATATAATTGGGTACTAAATCATGCAAAATCATGCTGTACAGCCCATGAAGATTAAGAAAATATTGTTGAAATATCAAATGAAAGAGTTCCAGAACTTAATGTGAATTAATCTTTTGTTTGTCTGGCAGTTTGAAAACAAAAATGGGCAAAATTATATTTTTTCTACACTTTCTACCTGCACAATTGTAGTATAATAATAATTACAAGATCAGCGGTAGCAAGTTTGAGAAAGTAATTTTTCTCTATTTTTTAGTAATAGAGTCCCTACTAGATTTTGATATCCCCATAGAGTTAATACAGGACCCACCAGGTTCCCGTAGACAATGGGTTCAGTCAAATAAACATATTTTCATGTTCTTTTATTAAAATATAAGTTTCCCAGTCAGGGTTAATTTGTTGTTGTGTTTTTTTTGTTAAAACCAGATACAAATCAGAGATGATGAATTTGTTTTTTTGTTTTTTTATATGAGGTGCTATTGTGAGCAATAGCCAATAAGGCGAGACATACATCAAACTCAAATACGGGCATTACAGCACCATAAATGACATCCTCATCGGCCAACCAGTGGCTCACAGTGGCTTAAGGAAAATTAAATTAAATTAAATTAAATAGTGCCTCATCTATGTGACACCATCAATAAATAAATTAATTAAATATCTACTTACATGTCGGCTGCAGTTGTATGTGATGCAGTGTTGTGTTGGGGACTCTGAACAAGAGAAATGAACAGGAAATAATAATTCAGAGGATTTAACATTTCAATTTCATTAATGACAAAAAAGAACATCAAAGTACATCAAAGAGTGGAGAAGAGACCGACCACGCCAGACATTATACGATCTGTGTCTCAATGTCTTGTGAGTCAGTGTGTCTGTCTGTGAGTGTGTGCCTGTCTGTCTGTCTGTCTGTCTGTCTGTTAGTGTGTTTAATTACCTTGGTCACAGAGCCATTGACCTCAATATGTCTCACAGCTCTCAGTACATCAAAGAGGGGAGAAGAGACAAACTAAGGCTGAGTCGGTTCGGTCGATCACACCGGTTACCGACCGTTTCAATCGGGACCCGGTTCGGTATATCGGAAACGGTGCCCCGAAAAAAAAATTTTAAAAATAATATTTAAAAAAAGAAATTAAGATTATCACAATAATGTAGCGGAATTCAAATAAAAACGGGGCAATTGATATATTTACTTTAAAGAGTGGTTATTTTCGAGAAATTCTTGGTTGGTTACTTCCTTTGACAGTCAGAAATTGAACAGGAAGCGCAAAATTGCTAGTCATTTGAACGATATTGTCGGCGGATGTGCACACAATGTCCGATACTCCAGGGGAGTTGTCTGATGGATCTTTGTATGATCCAGCTGATGAGCCAGTGCATTCAAAAAGTGGCTCAAAATACGTTTTTTTGTAATTTGCACCATTTTAAAATGTTTTGATATTCTACTTACATGATTTCATGGCGTTTGATAGCTGAACAGAAACAAAAATGAGCCCCAAAACAATGAAAACAATTACGCAAAATATCGATAAAAAACGACTACATCGCTCCTATTCGCTCATATACTTTGTGTGCAAGATACAGGTCTTTTTTTCTTACCCGAGATTCATCCGCGGCCGGTGGAACTATGTTAATACATCCGCCATACGTTATAACTTATAACCTATGGCGGATGTATTAACATAGTTCCACCGGCCGCGGATGAATCTCGGGTAAGAAAAAAAGACCTGTATCTTGCACACAAAGTATATGAGCGAATAGGAGCGATGTAGTCGTTTTTTATCGATATTTTGCGTAATTGTTTTCATTGTTTTGGGGCTCATTTTTGTTTCTGTTCAGCTATCAAACGCCATGAAATCATGTAAGTAGAATATCAAAATTGTGTTGATTGCGAAAAGGCTAATTTATAGCCACTTTTTGAGGGCAGTGGCTCACAGTCACAAGCGATCGTACATGTGATGTTTCCCCCGCCCGACTAGCGGGCTAATTTTCTGTGAACCGTGTTGCGATGGGCAATGGTGAACAAACGATCGATTTCTAGGTCCAATTTACTTCGAAAAAAGTACTTTTCATGCGAAACTGAGTTAATTCTGGATAGTCTGTAACTATTTTCCCGTAAAGATTGATATGTAAATCCATAAAAGCCTCGGTATTTATAATGTTATTTACCGGTCCGAGTTTCGACGGTAAAAATTTATCGGGATACCGGTTCCCGACCGGTAAAAGTTTATCGGGACCCGGTTCCGACAATTACCGACATGACTCAGCCTTAAGACAAACCACGCCAGACATTCTATGATCTGTGTCTTGATGTCTTGTAAGTGTTTGTGGGACTGTCTGTGTGTGTGTGTGTGTGTGTGTGTGTGTGTGTGTCTGTCTGTCTGTCTGTTAGTGTGTTTAATTACCTTGGTTACAGCGCATCAAAGAGGGGAGAAGATACAGACCATGCCAGACATTCTACTATCTGTGTCTCAATGTCTTGTAAGTGATGTGTGACTGTCTTTTAGTGTGTGTGCGTGTGTGTGTGTGGGTGTCTGTCCGTCTGTCTGTTAGTGTGTTTAATTACCTGGTTCACAGGGCCATTGACCTCAATTCCTCTCACAGCTCTCAGTGTATCAAAGAGTGGGGAAGAGACCGACCACGCCAGGCATTCTACGATCTGTGTCTCGATGTCTTGTAAGTGCTGCAAGGCAGAAAGGAAAGAAAAGGTTACTCTTTAAGTTTAGAGACATTGGCCCGGATTCACAAAGGAGGTTTGTACAAACCATGGTTTAAACCATGGTCTACATCTTTGGAGTGCCATTTGTAAACTGATGAAGAAAGAATGTAAACTCCTTACTTGTTAACAATGTTGATGGTACACATTTACTAAATGCACCAAATAAATGTTTGTCTTCTCAGATGGTGAAATTTGCTGGTTAGCAAGCACTAACAGTCATATCATTAGAAATTATAAATTGTTTTACTTGGGATACGAGCAGCACTTCATAGATGTAGACCATGGTTTAAACCATGGTTTGTACAAACCTCCTCTGTGAATCCGGGCCTAGTGTAAATTAATTTAAAAGGATACAAAATCAATAACAGCAAAGATTTTATAAAGTGCAAGATATTTTCAATATTTCAGATCAAATACTCTCTTTTGTACTGAGCTGCCATGATGAGGCCTTGACATGGAAATACACAAGGTTCTCTCATGCACCCATCGTCAGCTTGAAAATCTAGTTACCAGATCAAGGAGATGCAATCGATGGTAAAATTGTGATTAATTGTAAGTCAGATCATGTGACTAAATGCGCAAATCTGATTGGTTGAAATGCGCAAATTTTCTGACTTCAAAATTAATTGTAACCTCTTTCTGCAACGTGGCCCTGGCCAACAAAAATCATAGTTTCAAATATATACGGTGGGCCAAAGTAAGCTTTTACTGGCCTCAGACCAGTGAGTCAGTGTTTAGCCCAGCCCTTGCAGGAGTTGAACTTGCAACCCATGGTTTAAAGGGATCTACTAACATTGTCCAAATCAACAAAACTTACTTAGAATTCTAGTGGTTCTCTCATACCTTGTATTCATATTACCAATAGAAGCATGGAACAGGCTTTTCGAATTTCCCTTCCTTTAAAAAGATATTTAATATTTACTTCTGATAATCTACTGGAAAGTTAAATCTGCATACAGTCTGTGCAATGAGTTAGCGAATATCACTTTACATTTTCGCTCATAACTCAGCCATAAAACATCCATTTAATGTGAAATTTTCACACATAACTAATATAAGTGGACATATTAGATCACAAGAATACACATTTTATCAACCATTTTATACACATTCATCCCTTTTTGCACATATCAACAAAGTTACTAGATCCTTTTAACAAGTCACAAGCTAGATCAGCTGTACAGTACTCCTAAAAATAAATTTTAAAACTTCACCTTGCGAGCTTCCTCTGTCAGCCTCGGCTCATTCTTGATGAAGCTCTCGATGACCTTCAGGAAGTTGTAGGACTGGAGGTCAAAGACATCGAGTATCCATGGAAACAAGAGCTTGCTGCCGAGCGCTGACATACCGTGGGTGATTGGAGATGCTAGCAAGGATAAAAACAAGAAAGATATGTTAGTTTAAATAATTTTGTCCGAATTAAGTCATGATAATAAGCTCATTTTTTTAATTTCCCGAATTAAAACGTAGTATCCATGTTGAATCCAAGGAAATAGAAGCTTGCTGCAGAGCACCAACATGCCCTGGTTGATGTGAAACACTTGAGGAGATCTGAGTATATTTCAAGGCCAAAACATTTCATGGAGTAGGATGCTTTTCATTATCCTAGGCACATTTTGGGCACATAATATCCAGGAATTGGGGTATGTACTTTCTTTTTGCACTGACAGCCCAAAGTCAAGTGGAGCCAGGAAATATGGTATACATTTTCAATCATTTCTCAGCCCAAACTTTTCTTTTTGCCATTATATTTTCTCAAATTTTCGCAAATAAAAATCGCCCATCTATGTTATGTTTTTTTAAACATGACAAAAATACCAAGTATATTGAGATTTGCTAGCTAACTGACAACTAATGATGATTGAATAGATCTTTGGTTCAGTGGCTTACCCGTATATCCAAACGTAACCATGACAACCTCAAGGGCGCAGGCCAGCAGGGAGCGATGGAAGGCGTCGTTGCCGAGGAGGGTTGAGAAGTCAGATGTGGACAGGCGTCTTTCCTCCTGGAGATGAAGAATTTGGAGGGATAAGTTTTTAAATGTTACAATAAATTTACACATGAAATGGTTTTCTTCTCATCCAAGTAAGCATTGAAAGATGGAATGTGTATCAACCAAAAAAATACACGGGGGCAAAGGGCGATTCGCCTCCGATACCTTTGGAATCGCCCCCGTGAGCCACGGCACAGGGGCGAAAAAATAAATAAATAAAATAAATACATTTTTTTTTTTTTTCCAACTTTTTTTTTAAACATCTTTTTGCATGATCGGAAAGCTCCAGAAGCGTACCAAACATGGCATAATCGGATAGATAACATCATGATAATCATTTATTGGACCCTCTAGCAGTGAAAACGAAAACGAAAAAAAAAAAGAGCCCCCGTGAGCCCCAAAATAGCCCTCGTGAATAATTTCACGAGGGCGTTTTTCTCCCTCAAAATTTTTTAAATCGCCCTCGTGAAAAAAAAAGTATTTTTTTGGTTGATGTGTATATGTAGACAATATTATTATCTCTTATCATTATTATTATTATTATTAACCCGTTCCCTACAAGTTTCTGAAATCCCCATTGACTTTGTACACAACCCAATCGGATCCCGTAGTCAAGGGGTTAATTCCAGGGAGTAAAATTCAGTGGTTTGATTTGATTAGATTTTTTATTTCCATAATTCATTTAAAAAACAGCAAAATATGGTCATTATAGACAGGTGGTCTTTATAGACGGGTTCATTTACATGCAAACTGTTTCCTAGGGAGTCAAGATTAGTGGTTGTTATAGAAAGGTGGTCGTAAGATTTATCAATTGATCATTGATACATTAATCAAAAATATGATTAATTGTACGACAAATCAATCAATCGTAGGACCAATCAATTGATCGTATCATGAATCTCTGTTACTGGGCCCTGGTTTGAAAATACCTTGATGAGCATTGCCTCCATGATGCGGTAGTAGAGGCGCAGCCCAAGCTTGAAGCGTGTGCAGGCCACCTCCGAGGCTTGAACCCCCACCTCACCAACGTAGTGCCCCACAAACAGCTCCTTCAGCCTCTCCACACGTTCAGCAATTGCAATCTCCGGGCTCACCTGACAACTCTGGAGTTTACAAGAGGAAAAACAGTCATGTTACACATGATAGAACAAAGATGGGGACTATTCCATTTTATGATTTTATTTAAGGGGATCTAGTAACTTTGTTGACATGTGCAAAAAGTGATGAATGGTTGATGCAACGTATATTGTTGTTATCACATATGTCCACAGGGTATTGTGTGAAAATTTCAAGTCAAATGGACATTGTATGCCTATGGCCAAGTAATGAGCGAAAATGCAAAGTGATATTCAGTAACTCACTGCACTCACTTTGTACACGGAAGAAAAACTCGCCCAGAGTTTTTCTTATCTGAATACTTCAATCATACATATCTTTGTAACGAAAGGGAAATTTGAAAAACCGAAACCTGTCCCGTGAATCGTGATTTTATTGTTAATACGAATACAACAAGGTATAAGGGAACCGCTAGAATTAAAATTTTATTTTGAGGATTTGGACAATGTTACTAAGTCCCTTTAAGCCCTGAACTTGTCCATATGTACTTTTAATAGCACCTAATATGATCGACAATCTTGAAAATGGCATTACTGCCTCAAGCGAAATGGTTGGATGTCCAGAAGCTCACTTTTGGTCACATCAGGCCAGTTGGCCAGTGATAGATTTTTTACACGGCTGTTATATGACAGTACAGTGGAATTATTGAGGTTTCTACATCGCATCCAAGAGAAATGAGCTCATGAAAAGGGTTGGTCAAAACAAAAAGGGAAAGTTGATGCAGATACTCACAGTGAAGTACCTAAGAAGAACATCTGATGGTCTATTGCTGGCACCAGACAGCAGATTCTTGAGTGCCTGAACTGTTGTGATGGCTCTCCTAAGAAATATGTAAATACTTGTATATTAAAGAAGCAACAAAAACAACAATAATAATAATATAAAATATAGATTTTACTGAGTAATAACAGAAGCAACAATGAAGAAGAAGCATTGCAGTGTATAGCCAGCAACCCGGAACTACAACTAACTGCAATCATGGGCCTACCAGGATGAGCAACAGTACGGAGGGAGCATGGCAGTGCATAGCCAGCAACCCGGAACTACAACTAACTGCAATCAATGGCCTACCCAGGATGAGCAACGGTACGGAGGGAGCATGGCAGTGCATAGCCAGCAACCCGGAACTACAACTAACTGCAATCAATGGCCTACCCAGGATGAGCAACGGTACGGAGGGAGCATGGCAGTGCATAGCCAGCAACCAGGAACTACAACTAACTGCAATCAATGGCCTACCCAGGATGAGCAACAGTACGGAGGGAGCATGGCAGTGCATAGCCAGCAACCGGGAACTACAACTAACTGCAATCATGGGCCTACCCAGGATTGTTTCAAGGGGGGTGTTATTCCGTCGCCAGAGACCACTGGTTGGGGTGTCCATCGCCAAAAATGTTGAAGGCCTGATAGGTTATGATGGTCAAGACCGATAAGTGGACCCGAGATCCATAACCAGTGGACCCCAGACCGGTAAAAAAACAGTAATTTTTTCGTCCAAGGGGGGTATTTGAACACCCCCCCCCCCCCCCCTCCCCCTGGGTACGCCTACGGCTGCAATTATAGCTGGTATCACTTTTTTTATTATTTTAGGTCTAATTTTAGGTCTATCTAGCAGCAGATTCTTGTATGCCTAAGCTGCTGTAAAGGTTCTCTCTAAAAAAGGTCAAAGGAAAAAACAGCTTTTTTATGTGTAATTAGCCCTGTGACCTTTGACCTTTTGAAACTATATGCCTCCTCCAACTTCATGTTGATGACATAACTGCTTTTTACAAGAATATACTGTAACCTGCCTCTACTAGATTTTTAAATCCTTCCCTGTAGAGTTAATACAGGGCCTACCAGGGGGGTGTTTCACAAAGATCCTAAGTTAGACTTAAACATTATGGAAAGCCATTTGTAGCCTTGGAATAGATATATTCATATGCAAAAATACAAGTATTTTAGACTTTTCATAAACTGAACATCAAGAACATGAAATACCCTTGCTAATAGGTAATATCAATGATTATGCCTTTTAAAATAAATTTTACAAAATTGTTTCAAAGAAACTAATGGCTTTCCATAATTTTTAAGTCCAACTTAGAGGTAAGTTCAACTTAGGATCTTTGTGAAACACCCCCCAGGTGCCCATTTGCAATTTGTGATGTTTAAACATTAGATGTGTTGAGAAAGTAAGAAACATATCAGTAGCTTACCTGACAGGGGTAAGAAAGACTGGGCTTTTGACGGTTGAATCTGGGGACATCGGTGCAACGACCTGCTGACCTCTGTCAGGGGTCAATGTTGGGTCAAAGTTCAAAAGGTAGAGTTCGTTGATGTCTCCCGAGGCGAGGTACATCTCATGATACCGGGACTCAAGGTAGTCCAGCTGAGGAGGAACAAGAACGTTTGATTCTTGAATTAATATGGTGACGATGATGAAGATGATGATAGTGATGACAATGATAATGACTATGACAATGACGATGACGATGACAATAACAGTGACAAAGATGATGATGATGATGATGATGATGATGATGAAGAAGATGATGATGATGGTGGTGATGATGTTCTTTGTGGCAGTGGTGGTGGCGGTGATGGTTATAATGATGGTGGTGGTGGTGGTGATGATGATGATGACAATGATGATAACGATGATAACGATGATGATAATGATGACAATACAATGATGGTAAATATGTTAATGGTGAGGAGGAGGATACTTAATACTCCAGATTACTTTTAAATCGTTGGGGCTGGAAAGAAGTTGTACTATTTACAAAATGATCTTGATCCTTCCTGTCTCAAGAAAAGTAATTTCACTAAACTTCTGATAATAATGATAGTCTAGTATTCATATTGTGCCATCAGTCTAGAGAAACATTATTCCAAGGTGCATTATGAAAGTTGATTTCCCCTGATTAAACAAGTAAATCAGATAATTTTTTTTGGTAAATTTGTTGTATTACCTTCGGGAAAGCTTCCACATCGCAGTTCATGTTCTCCTCGCCGATCTCCTCGATGAATGGGTGGAAGAAGCTTCTTCTCACCATGGCAACCTCCTCCACACACTCCCCCATCCCTCCCTCCTCACACACCACGGCCAGGCAGGGATCGATAGGACCGTCCCCTGAGGCACCAGATGTTTCTGAGTCAAAGCGGGCTTGGCCTGGAAGAACAACATGAAAGAAAAAGTATTACAAAATAAATATACGTCAACAAATATTTTGAATGTCAACTATTAAGGGTTACGTTTTCCTCTTACCAACAACCTCCAAATCATCTCTCAAATTGTTTCCTCATTATTAAAGGGATAGTTGAGTTCTGGTAGAGAGAGTACAGTTTTAGTCAAACTGAATTTTAGTAACCAAAACATGCACCATTACATTACAAACTAATAATTATAACTCCATCATGCTCAAAAGGAATACAACAATTACAAACGACTAAGTAAAAAGCCTGTTATCATTTTAAAAAGAGCTGTTTAAAACTAAAGAGGGTGCTTTCAAAAAATGCATTTGTTTAAACTATTTTAAATAACATATTGTGCATGTGATGTTTTGTTTAAATAGTGATTAGATAGAGAGATAATCAACAACTATCTAAAAACCTCTTTTGAACATTTTTGAAAAGAGGAAGCATTTTAAATCGAATTTCAACGGCTGGTTCAAAATTCTCTAATAAACCTGGGGCCCCAGCTTTATTACAAATTGTTATATTTATGGATATTTCAGCCGTCTCTGAACCGATTTTGATCAAACAAAGATGATTTTATTATTTAAATATTATGCTCTTTCAAATGTTACTCAGTTTTTCATTACCTCTCAACAACAAAAAAGTAGTCTAGCGCCCTCTCTACCAAAACTCAACTATCCCTTTAACTTTTGAGCGCTAAATGCCTCGGTCATACAGACAAAAGAAAATTTGTAAAGTATGATATTCAAATTTTTAGTGCGTGATGAAAGTAACTTTTTACTCAATAATCAAAGGTGTTCATGCGCAAAGCAGGTTCTCAATTCGTCTCTCTATAGAGTGGTGAAGTGTGATGTCATAAATAATGTCATAAATATTCCTTTAAGAATTTTCAATTTTGGACTTCATTTTCAGAAAGAGCATAACAAATAATGTCCAAATTCCAAAAATCAAAGGAATAGGTTACATATTGGCTGAGCTATGCCCATCCGAATGATTTTGTTTGTCAATGGGCAATCAGTGTTATAGCGCACTGGTTCCTAAATTTATGAACCAGTGCACTATTACACTGATTGCTCATTGAAGTAAAATTCATTCGGATGGGCATATCTCAGCCAATACGTAACCTATTGCTTTGATTTTCAGTATTTGGACATTTGTTTTGCTCTTTTTGAAAATGAAGTCCAAATTTGAACATTCTAAAAAAGTGTTTTTATGACGCCATGGCTTCTGTACTCTATAAGACCTTTGAAATAAAATCCAATTTAAATTAGGGAGAGTTCTTTCCTCAATTTGTATTCAATATCAATTACAACTTACTGTATGCTTCCCTAACGGTGAAAGGCAGAGCTTTTCTCAGCAGGTAGTCCACACAGCTCAGCATCAACTGAAGGGGTAGTACCAGCTCCCCACACTCACTCAACATAGAACCTGTAAATAAACATATTTAAAACTACTTTATAGAAATAAATCAAACACAACTTTGAAATTGTATAAAACATGAGACAAAGCCAATCACTGTTTTGTTGATCAAATAACATTACTAAACTGAAGGGGTAACACCAACTCTGCACACTCACTCAACATAGAACCTGTAGGTAAAAATCAAGAAATAAATCAAAGAAAACTTTTTAATTCATCAAAGACAGTCCGTAAAGTTTCTATAAAGCAAAGCCAAACATTTTGCTCAACATAAACTAAAGGGGAAGGAGCAGCTCCCCACACTCACTCAACATAGAACCTAGGAAGGGAGAAATAATGATAATTAGCCAATTGTATCAAACAAAGATTTTGTGATGGTGTCTATGATGTAAGTTACTCCCATCAAATATGATTGTGCATGATTATAACAAGAACAAAAAAAAAGGACGGATGGACGGACAGACAAATACTATTTTGCCAAGCAAATGACTTACTATACTTACTATCCCCTATCAAACCGTAAAAAAAAAACCTTACTTCAGTACTCAATTTAGGGGGATTTTATATAAATAAATTTACTTCAAAGTTTTACATATCTACATCACAAGCTCTCACTACACAGATGTTGTTTTTGTTGTTGATGTTCTATTTACCTTTTGCCAATAGAAAGAGCAGCCAGCAGGTCTTCCTCTTGTCACATGTTATGTCACATGATCCATCAGTAGAGCAGGGCACCTCGTCAGGTGACTTGAACAGCTGGCTGAACAGCCTACAAACAATCACAGTATTTATTGATTAAAACAACTAATAAATATGAGGGGGAAGTTGACAGTACGCCACATAGAGTTTATTAGTTTGTATAGATCATCTAGGGTCCTTCGTTTAAGTTCAAAGAATCTTTTAGTTCAGTATTCTGTTAAAACCAAAACATATATATAGCAGTCTTTCCAGTTTGCTGCAGTTTAATAATTAGACAATCTGATACAGAGCATTAATTTCAAGTTAGTTTGAAGGCCTTTCTGTTTGTTAATGAATTGTAAGTTTTAATTATTTTATTTTTGCTCAAATACTCTTCTATTTCTCTCTCTTTTTCATGTATATATTTATGCGCACTGAGACTTAATTGTAAGATTGCACTTTATAGGAAAGAATTATTATTATTATTATATAATTCTTTCTTTGAAGAGTGGTGGTCCTGAGAAGGACCCACTCATTGTTCATTGCTTTACAAACCCAATACAAAATATAGTTTTAACTATTGATTTACTGATTTATTCATTTCAATTTTCAATTTTCAAGGATGACTAGAAGTGACAGGAATTGTGCACTTTTCGTAAACAGTAAGAAAAAATGCCAGCGCTTGGCTCCTCTTTAAGCTTACTTCTCAAACTTGCAGAAGATGGCGTAGGTGATGAGGTACTTCTGTTTGAGGGTCATCAAACTTTGCTTGACCGTGTCGTTGAACCCCATCAGTTCGTTGACCTTGCTCATGTGCTCAAAGAAACTCTTGATGCTGGTTGAAGGTAATCCAAAGGAAAAAGATAACATGTTAAACCGATAACTGACTATATTGACTTGTGATTGTTATCATCATTGATACTACCTTCATTGTCATAGTCATCATCATCATTATCATCATCATCAGCATCATCATCATCATAAACATCATCATCATCATCATCATCATCTTTAAAATCTTTTTCACCTTCTTGACTTAATGATTGTTATCATCATTGACATTATCATGATTGTCATTCATCATCACCATCACCATTACCATCACCACCACCACCATCATCATCATCATCATCATCGCCCTCACCATCATCATCAGCAGCAGCATTTATTTCCCCTTATTCTGACTTACTTTGTGTTTGTAGACTGTAGCAGCTGAGAGAGGGTGGGGAAACTTGAGGCTTCAGGAATATCATGTCCGCTTGAAACTGGCAACCCTTTCCTGCAATTTAAGAACACAATGATTACATCATTCCAGATTGTTAAAGTTGTAAAGTTATTATTTGAAAAGTTACATGTTGGTTCAGGTAGGTTAAGCCCTAGAAATACATACCATGGAACTCTACCCCTTCAATTTCCATACTTGGATACTGATGTAATCCTCGGTTTTCAGACATTAAAACAAAAATACTCATGAATACATGATAACTGTTTGATATATCCTTTGTAAATGGCAACATTTTATCCTGTTATGATTGATGACTTAAAGCAGCGTAAAGCACAACTCCTAATCATTATATGCTTTTTAATTGAAACCTGAGCAAAGATAATTGGACTTAGTTTGAAGGGACTCAGACCTGTGGCCTCTGGATTGCTTGAACAGTAATCTACCAACTGAGCTACAAAACACACAAAGTTTGTGGTTCTTCTAAATAAATCCATAGCCATTTTCAAAAATGGTGTACCCCCTTCCAGTTGATGAAAAGATGATCCCCAGAACAAAAGGAATTGCTTGCAGCTTTAAGCCAACTGGTAGCTTGCCCTTTTAGTTTTACTTACCCATATTTGACATGGACAGATGCGATGTATACGGCACACACAGTCCAGGTCGGGATATTCTCCTGTCACATAAAGAAACATTACAGAGAGACCTACAATTATTTCAGAACAAAACAATAATTGTTTATCTTTGTACCTCATATCATCTTCATTGTGAAAGCACATAATCCTATATGGCCATTATAACATGAATTAGAAAAGGGCGTGATCCTACTTATAAATTGACAAACTTGAAAAATGAAATAGAGATTTATCCATAGATCCATAGACTTCTGTCCTACTTTTCTAACCCCCCTAGGCTAGATATATGAAGAAAACAAAAATTCATATTGACCTAGACCATTTTTACCTCTTTTACATTAACGTGAACTGGGTGGGTTGTGTACAAAGTCTATGGAGATTTCAGAATCTCAAAAGGAACGGGACTGACATGAATACACTGTCGACCAACAGTGTACCACAGTTCGATTGACTTACAAGAGGCCAGAAAATGATTCATCTGTCTTATATTAATTTAACCCCACACCCACAAATCTCTTTACGCATATGTGTTTGGCTAGCTCAAAAAGAGATACAAGTCGGGATTGCTCGAACCGAGAAAATTGACTATTAAGTAATGAAATGAAAAAAATCAAGTTTTTTTGTTTTTTGTCTTATAAGATTCTCCATAGTTTAATCTATCATGTGTGAAAATTTCAGACCAAAATAGTAAACCTAAATATGAAATTTTATCATTTTTCTGGAGTCATGTTTATTTACTTTTTTCGTTTTGCTTTTGCTTCGCGAGCGAGCGATGCGAAGAGCTAAACGGAAAGACGTCGAAGCTCCGCCCCCTAGTAACCGCTCGCCGTTCATTGGCTTATCGTTATTGCAGGCTTTCTATAGTTTATTATACATGTAGAGCGCGCGCGGCTATGTACGGTTCGGTGTACGTGTGTGGCACCGATTTCTATAGAACATCGGTGTGTAATGGTGTGGATGCATTGTGTGGATGTTGTATGGAAATTACTAGTAAATCGATGAGCACAGGCACAACCCTTAACCCGGATGTTTTTGGAGGGGTAAGGCTTATAGGCGGCAATGACAGATCGCATCGATCCCCCGCTGAATACCCGCTACGCCGCCCCCAGGCCCTGCATCGAACACCGCGCCTATACTATTATAATCCGTCCATTGTGTAGTAACGCGCCGCACCTAATCGACTGCGATTAGCGTTCAAAATCCACGCCGGAATGGACATTATCTTGCATCCTGCTCGTTTACTATCTCTATGAAAAGATTCGTAAGTCTCAAAAGTTTGTGCCGCGATGTGAAAGCAATTTTTTTAATTCAGAGTATGTTACTTTGTCGGATGGCCTGACGGACTGAAAAACTCTCGAGCGGCCGCTCCCTGATCTAATCATCAAAGTCCGCCCCGTCTTCTCGCGGGGGCGGGGTGATATCAATAGCCGCGTTTTCACGAAAAGCGGATATCGATCGGAGACGGGTCTATTATGCTAACTACACTGTGATTGGTTAACCGTTTCCATGGACTTGGACTTGGTGAATTCTGCTGACATTCGCGCTATTTAGATGCGGACAACATGAGTTCCGGAGCAAACCGTACCGTATTCTTTAAAAGCGATTTTCTCCGTATTTTTTTTCCACTGCCGTTTATCTATTCCACATTAAAATAGTTGTATCTCGGTGCTCAAGCTACCAAAAAATATGATTTAAACATCAAATTAAAGCTTAAGACATGGAGAACAAGATGGTATACATAACTCAAACATGAAGAATGTCGAGGAGTATCTCATTTTGGGCTGCTCGGTCCCATATATAATGGCCATTTCATTTTCTCTTACATGTTTGTACACATTATTCTAAAAGGTAAACTTAATCAGCAAACAAAAATCTAATATTGGGAATGATCAGGTCAAATTTTACAAACAAAATGGTTATACATGTACTATTAACTCATAATTTTCAAATCTATTTATCAATCAGAAATTAATAAATTTAAATTAGTAATATTTATGGAAAAGTAGCCAACCTACTTTAAAAATGTCTTGCTCGGCTGATTTCCAGATCTGGACAAGTTTGAGCGCCTGGTCGCGCACTGCGTCGCAGACGGGTGACTCGAGACGACTCAGCGCGCTTGACAGGCACTCCTCCATTTTTGAAGTCGACTTTGAATTAAAACTGACGGCACAAATTGGAGTATAACTCCAGATGGACTTTAGTTAGACTTTGAGTAGATGTCTGTACAGGAGAGATGAGAAAAACAAACAAAAGTTGTCATACATGCAGGCATTGAAATTTTGAAGGGAAACTGCCTTTCAAAAATTAACATTTTATAAAATTCTAGATTTGTATGTGGACAAACAATTGTTAGTACAGTAGACCACATCTACAGGTAAATGGTCCTGGTAGGTGTACTACACATCAGCACTGCTTTTTTAAACCTGCACCCTGCGTACAATTTGTATTTTGTATTTGTGTGTGTTGTGAATAATCATGCAGATCTGATAAGTGATAGTGCTAGCCTTAGGCCATGAAAAATAAATGGTTGGATTGGCGTAACCTGCCCGCCCCTAAAAATACCGGCGCTAATGCATGCCGACCCTAGAGGTTTTTTCTGAATTTTTTTGTTTTTTTTAATAATTTTAAAAAATAAATAAATAAATAAAAAATTGCAATAGAATTTGCAATTGTGATGCGTTATGTGTGTGTTTTTGTGTATTTGTGCGAGAAAGAAAAAAAAAAAAAAAAAAAAAAAAAAAAAACAATCCCTACCGACCTACCCTAATTTTTGGTTGCCCGTTACTCCAATAAAAAAAAAATTTTTTGGGGGGCCTTATTAGCACATGAGAAAACTGTTTGGAGTGACAATTTTTTTTATTTTACTACATCCTATACGCCTGAAACATGTTTTAAATTGCTCTTCATACAAAACAATTTGGCATAGCTAAGCCTACAAACAGCCTTTCAAAAATTTGCAGGACAAAAATTAAGGACAAAAATTACATTTCTCCTGTACAATTTAAAGCCATGCCTGGATTTGCCTGCAGTGACAGCTAGTGTACAGCGATTTGTCTTAAACTCACTAGTGCTTAGAAACTGCACTGGCCAAAGTTTTGAGGAGAAATTATGCTTAGCCTTAGATCGCGTCGTCTGCTACGATTAAATTTGTGAAATGATGCCAATAATAATATCGCACAAGAAATTATGAGTTGTGTGCATATTGTCAATGAGCTCAATGCCAATGGGAGTACGACTACAGCCACAGGTGTGCATGTGCCTGTTTCAATAAACACACACAGCGATCTCGTGCATCAACAAAATAATGCGCAACTTTTGAAGATGACACCTCAAAATATATGAGATATATTAAATCGCAAATCTCATCATCACAACAGAATCTGCACTATTTTCTTGATGTGTGAGTAAAGATTGATGATTATTTAGTCTCAAACTGTCAGAAATTAGGGTTCCGATGTGTAGGTCACCCAGTCTACAGTTTTACTAAAACTTTTATTAAGGTTTTAAAGAATAAAGAGGCCCTGGCCTAAAATAAAAACGAGAGATTTATAGGTCAGGTATGAACATCGTCATCGGTGTCCCGCAGCAAGCGCCATGCTTTGCACAACGCACGCATGGTTTCGCACTACTAGTTTACGTTGATAATCAGCAGAATCCAATAAGACCGGAAATAATGCAGATAGCAGAGGAACGAATATATTAATCAAACTAGGCAATATTAATAATCCAAGCAATTTATAAAATGACAAAACAACATTACAATCATTAAAAATGTCATACAAATATTCAGGTTAATTACAAACTTGTTTAAAAACATGGAACTAGCGTTATTCTGTCTTGAGTGTGACAATTATGTGCAAATTAGATACCAATATCAGTTGATTTTTTGAATTTTTTTTTAAATTTTTGAGAAATTTGTAAGTTTAATTTTTTTAATTAAATAATATTAATCAAACATTGACATTCTGCATAATCCATCAAAGACAACATCATAAATATGAATTACTCAATACTACCAGTCATTACTTGAAATGATTTACCTTTTATAATGGTCTTTCAGGCTTCAATTAAACAGAATTTCAACATTTATATGACAGCTCCGCTCTGCTCAATTCAACCGGCGCCAGCTGATGTGCAAAGCGGCGCGCCGCGCCGCGCGCCCGCGCGCCGGGCTGCTGAGCTGAGAAAGCAAATTCCCCGCGCTTTCGTCTGCTTGGATTTATGTTGCGTAGAGTGGGTACGTGCATGAACAAAGACAAAAGTTTATCTTTAATATTAGGTGTTGCGCCTTTCAAAAAGAGCGGACAAAAATAATTTTGTTCAGTACGATTGAGTTGTTGTTGTTGTTGTTTATGTTGCTGTTTTTTATAGCTGTGTTGTTGTTGTTTTTTATGTGGTTGCTGATGGTGGAGTTAGCACGGTGGTGGTGGTGGTGGTGGTGGTGGTGGTGGTGGTGGTGGTGGTGGTGGTGGTGGTGGTGGTGGTTGTGGTGGTGGTGGTTGTGGTGGTGGTGGTGGTGATGGTGGTGGTGGTGGTGGTGATGATGGTGGTGGTGGTAGTGGTGGTGGTGCGTGGTGGGGTGGTGGTGGTGGTGGACGTGGTGGGGTGGTGGTGGTGGTGGTGGTGGTGGTAGAGGAAATGTTGGTGGTGCATGGTGGTGGTGGTGTTGATGGTGGAGGTGTAGGTGGTGTGCGTACCCAGGTAGCAAGCCAACGTTGGTCCAACGTTGGACCAACGTTGTCCAATTTTTTCGGCAACGTTGGTCCAACGTTGTCCGGCAACGTTGGACCAACGTTGCTTGCGTACGCCCAAACAACGCTGCTCCAACGTTGGCGAAAACAAAATACCAACGTTGGATCAACGTTGGTCCATCGTTGGAAAGTTGTCATTTGTCAACGTTGGACCAACGCTTTTCCAACGTTGATCCAAGGTTGGTATTTTGTATTCGCCAACGTTGGAGCAGCGTTGGTTGGGCGTACGCAAACGTTGATCCAACGTCAAAGCAACATGTGTCCAACAAGCATCCACCATATTTCCAACAAGCATCCAACATGTCTCCAACACTCATCCAACAAGCATCCAACATGTCTCCAACAAGCATCCAACATGTCTCCAACAAGCATCCAACGTTGGTCCAGCGTAATTCACCAACATTTCTCCAACGTTGGTCCAACGTTGATCCAACGTTGGTCCAACGTTGGTCCAACATTGGACCAACGTCTCACCGTACTAAAAAAATTAAATTAATATTCATATGACACGCGTATTGGTGATATCTAGAACATCCTATCCTAGCTTTCCCTTTACCTAAGACTAACCCTAACCCTATTCCTTGTCCTATTCCTATCCATATAGTCCTATTCCTATTCCTACACTCACTACATCTACATCATCCACTCAGCTTTATATAACCTAGCTTCTGTGTTAATATTTGTTTGATGGTTGGTATTTCGATAAAGTTGAATGTTTGGATAAAGTTTTAAGAATTTACACAAATACATCATGGAAACAAACCTTTAGAATGTTTGTGTAGATAAATAACTTACATATATTTCAAATAATGAGTAAATAATAACATTGGATTCATTCTGAACAATCAAATAACATGATTATTAATGCTTTTTGCAGTCAATGATAACCACTCATGAATATTCATGAATAATAACCAACGTTCATCCAACGTTGAACCAACGTTGATCCAACGATGGCATACATCCTGCTTTCAGCAGCTAATTATAAATCCTTTTATTATGCAAGGGGGTTGGATTAACGAACGTTTCACTGTGGGTTACCGATGTCGATCCAACATTGCTCTAACGAGATTGTCCAACCTCCATTTCACTTTGAGTTACCGATGTTGATCCATCGTTGGTGTTGTAATATAATACAAGTAGGCGAAATGCCATGTGTAACTCTGGCATAACAATAATAAATACTGGTAAATTACAAACTTGAGTGTCAGGGTAGACTACCCGACACCCAGAAGATGGAACCAGGGGATTATTCTGCCCCTTTCGTACGGTTGTCATCCCCTATGTAAGACCGACATTTACCTTATGCAAAATGGTTTAACGTGCTAGTGCCAGGGTGGACTATCCCAACGCCTAGATGATACCAAGGGATTATTCTGCCCTAAATGGTATTCATCTCTATCACAAATCTAATCTATCCGGGGGTCTGAGAGTAGACGTCGAAGTGGGTAGCGCCTGTCACGTTCTTGCGAGGGCGGCTTCACCTCACTCCAGCACGCTTCTGGGACCTCCGTTTCCTCGTTTACTGGAACATGGATGTTACCTTCAGGTGTGCGACGCTTCTTTAGATGATGTCTGTTCCGGCGATACCGCCCACCTTTCTCACTCTGGATGTGGTACGAGCGGGGCGTTGAATCTTGAGTTGTCACTACGCCAGGTTTCCATTCTTTTCCCACTTGGTAGTACACACGTTCTCCAGACTTCAACACCGGCAGCGACTTGGCACCCTGGTCATAGTATCGCTTCTGCCTCTTCTGGAGCTCTTTCTTCCTACTATAGCTATGCACCGTTGATAACGAACAGTACAGTTCTCAATAAAGCGTTTTCTGGATGGTATATCCGGTCACACATCAACCGTGAAGCTCGCCTCCCAAAATGGATTCAAATTAGCATTTCTACAACACAGGTCATGGCGAATCGAATCAGACATACAGTCACTTTCACTTCAGACACCATGTTGTAATATAATACAAGTAGCACACGAGTATAGTTGAAAGCTTACTTTATTAACCGCTTGTAGATCGATGGCCCAACTCATACATGGTCTCTTGACACCCGATAATATACATATCGAACCTACATGGTAATTCACCGGGGATGGCGCACTTCTATTTATGATTGTAATTCTACTTGAGTCCACTCATTACTGTTGGTCTAACGAGATTGTCCAACGTCTTTTTCACTGCGAATTACCGATGTTGATCCAACGTTGGTCCAACGAGATTGTCCAACGTCTTTTTCACTGCGAGTTACCGATGTTGGTCCAGCGTTGCTCCAACGAGATTGTCCAACGTCAATTAATTTCACTGCGAGTTACCGATGTTGGTCCAACGTTGGTCCAACGAGATTGTCCAACGTCTTCTTCACTGCGAGTTACCGATGTTGGTCCAACGTTGGTCCAACAAGATTGTACAACGTCCATTTCACTGCGAATTACCGATGTTGGTCCAACGTTGGGCTAACGAGATTGTCCAACGTCTTTTTCACTGCGAGTTACTGATGTTGGTCCAACGTTGGTCCAACGAGATTGTCCAACGTCTTTTTCACTGCGAGTTACCGATGTTGATCCAACGTTGGTCCAACGAGATTGTCCAACGACTATTTCACTGCAAGTTACCGATGTTGGTGCAACGTTGGTCCAACGAGATTGTCCAACGTCCATTTCACTGCGAGTTACCGATGTTGGTCCAACGTTGGTCCAACGAGATTGTCCGACGTCTTTTTCACTGCGAGTTACCGATGTTGGTCCAACGTTGGTCCAACAAGATTGTCCAACGTCCATTTCACTGCGAGTTACCGATGTTGGTCCAATGTTGGTCCAACGAGATTGTCCAACGTCTTTTTCACTGCGAGTTACCGATGTTGGTCCAACGAGATTGTCCAACGTCTTTTTCACTGCGAGTTACCGATGTTGATCCAACGTTGGTCCAACGTCCATTTCACTGCGAGTTACCGATGTTGGTCCAATGTTGGTCCAACAAGATTGTCCAACGTCTTTTTCACTGCGAGTTACCGATGTTGGTCCAACGAGATTGTCCAACGTCTTTTTCACTGCGAGTTACCGATGTTGATCCAACGTTGGTCCAACAAGATTGTCCAACGTCCATTTCACTGCGAGTTACCGATGTTGGTCCAATGTTGGTCCAACAAGATTGTCCAACGTCTTTTTCACTGCGAGTTACCGATGTTGGTCCAACGTTGGTCCAACGAGATTGTCCAACGTCTTTTTCACTGCAAGTTACCGATGTTGATCCAACGTTAGTCCAACGAAATTGTCCAACGTCTATTTCACTGCGAGTTAACGATGTTGATCCAACGTTGGTCCAACGAGATTGTCCAACGTACATTTCACTGCGAGTTACCGATGTTGGTCCAACGTTGGTCCAACGAGATTGTCCAACTTCTTTTTCACTGCGAGTTACCGATGTTGGTCCAACGTTGATCCAACGAGATTGTCCAACGTCCAACGAGTTCCAACGAGTTTGCAAGTTTCCGACGTTGGTCCAACGTTGGCTTGCTACCTGGGTAGTACATGTAATTGTCACCGTAATTGTAGTGGTGGTGGTGATTGGAAGGTATAACAAATTACAAACGACTAAGAAAAAAGCCTGTTATCATACAAAAAGAGCCGTTAAAGGGATCTAGTAACTTTGTTGACATGTGCAAAAAGTGATGAATGGTTGATACAATGTATATTGTTGTTATCTGATATGTCCACACTCCACAGGGTATCAAGGTATTGTGTGAAAATGTCAAGTCAAATGGACGTTATATGGCCGAGTAATGAGCAAAAATGCAAAGTGATATTCACAAACTCATTGCACTACTTTGTACACGTTTTTCGCGATCCGTTGGATTATTTAATATCTGAAATTTGAAAATTAGTGGGAAATTTGAAAAACGGAAACCTGTCCCATGATTTTATTGTTGATACGAATACAACAAGGTATGAGGGCACCGCTAGAATTCCAATTGGATTTTGAGGATTTGGACAATGTTACTAAGTCCCTTTAAAACACAAGAGGTGGCTATCTAAAAATGCATTGGTTTCAACCATTTTTCATACAAAATTGTGCATGTGATGTTTCGTTAAAATAATAATTAAATAGAGAGATTATCAACAACTATTTAAAAACCTCTTGTAAATTTTTGAAAAAGTCTAAGCATTTTATATATATTTTTTTAATCATCAAATAAACCTGGGGCCCCAGGTTTATTCTGATCGGATATATTTATTAATATTTCAGCTGTTTCTGAACCGATTTTCATAAAATTAATTTATTCTGTCATTAAAATTGTAGAGTGCTCTATCAAATTTGACACTCATTTTTTCTTTACCTCACAAGAAAATTAAATCTTGAAGCGCCCTCTACATGTATACCAAAACTGAACTACCCCTTTAAGTGTGAGACTTTGGTGGGAATTACACCTCAGAAATTTGATGCTTGCTATAATGGGGATTATAAGAAGGCGCATAAAAAGAATCATGAGCAAAAATCTGAGCAAAATCGGAAGAGCAAAATAATGTTATGACAGGCTGAACTTTGTTCCAATTTTTGTGTAGGCCTATTGGATCGCAATTGCTAATAATGGTGACGCCATTTTCGGGCTACTTAGAATTTAGATATTGATTTTTTTCATGAAAATTATACAAAAATCTTCGAAATGAGCAAAGAAAAATGGGCTTCCCCAGGAATTAAACCCGAGAGTTCCAGATTGCTAGACCGGTGCTCAACCATCCAGCATCAAAGACCCTTACAGGGATTCTTCCCTTAATTGTCAATGCTCATATTAGTCAAAAGCTATATTAATTAACCCAACATTAACCCAGAGATAATGAAATCATTTTCCCGGCGGAGTCCAGTTGTCTTTGCTCATTTCATTAAAACTTTTTCTGGTCAGTTTCATTTTTATGTTTAAATTTACTTTACAAAAAGCTTCATCACTTCGTGTGATCCCTTGCTATTTCTATAATGTCGTTATATTTCCTCATCCAAATGTCTATCTATTGGTATTTAGGGGAGGGGGGTTCCTATCCCAATATATTTTAGGTCTTTTAGATTTTTTATATAAATATTCACATATTTCATCTCTAAGAAATCAACAATAATGAAGCATATATACGTAAACAATTTGCTTTTCCTCTGAATATTGAGCTTGATTTTGATTTTGTTTGTAAACCTCAAAATGGAGTGATGAATATATGATAACCATTGAATGCCTAATCACCGCTAACACAAACTCAAACAAAAACACATACTAAACACATACCCTCATAAACACAAATGCACAACACCAAAATGCACACATACAAACACAAACTCAACATACTTGCACACACGGACACAAAACTGTGCATACACAATATACACGCACTCACATGCGCATGGACATACAGACAGAAAATACACACACACACACACACACACTTTGGCACAACATACGCATACAATAAAGTAACGTCCATACAAGTACAAGTGAGGTATGTCTAATTACTTTCCTAACAGACCCAAATGCATACACATCACACAACACACACAAACACACTTGCATTTGTAATTGTGTGTAATTGCAA
Source organism: Echinarachnius parma (assembly GCA_037951105.1). Classification (NCBI taxonomy): domain Eukaryota; kingdom Metazoa; phylum Echinodermata; class Echinoidea; order Clypeasteroida; family Echinarachniidae; genus Echinarachnius; species Echinarachnius parma. Next base: position 26,093 of record JBAMJV010004568.1, on the reverse strand, counting down.
GTTCTAAAACAATTAAATAGTGGCTGATTTGTGGGGTGATAAGACTACTTCTGTTTTGACAGATACCATTTGTAAAATACATTTCTTTTTCTTCACATTAAAGTCCAGAAAAAAAAATGAAACTAATTAATTATTGAGGCAAATTCAGACAAATTATTTTGACTGTGGAGTGCAACAGCTGATATGGTTTTATTCATATTCATAATGCATATGAATGTACAAATACAAAATATATCATGACAAAAATATGTCACTTCATGTGAGTTACGAATACAATATGTCAATATGAACAATACAAAAAAAAAACATATACTGCATGTACCATACGATGTCATACATGTCTATCACATATAGCAGTAGATAAAATGCACATGAGGCTTACGTGCTGTTATAGTACCTTGATGCATAACAAATAGTTAAGTTTCTTGCAATAAAACAAACAAAATAAATTAAGCAATAAAGATAACAAATGAATTAAAACAACAAATAAGTAATTAAATAATAATTAAAAACCATAGTAAATATGGAGAGCAGGAAATAAGGCATTCCAAATAAAATAATAACAAATAATATAGAAATATTGAGGCCTTTTATATTTCTCACCAACCCTGCTAAAAAGATGACAATTATTGATGTATCCCTAACAGGATACATACTAATTTGGAAGAGCAGTGTCAACATTATTAGTTCATCTCCAAGACCGAACTCATTACTCAAAAAGTTTATTTTTTTCCTGAGGTGGCAAGTCCAGCTTATCAGTCACTCTCACCACTTAGTTGAAAATAATAATTATTATTAAATAATACCCTTGAAATTAAATGGATTCTAAATATTTGTAATTACAAAAGGAAATAAAAAACAGAGAGACATAAACAATGTTTTAAATTAGCACAAAAATAGATTGTCATAACAAACATACACAATATGCTTGATGGTCAAAGAAACATGTATTTAGCACATTTATATAGGGGGTGCACTATTATGCACAGCGGCACAATTTTTTAATAATGTCGCTCATATAATCCTCATCAAATAACATTCCTTAACTCTCCTTAACATTTGTCAAGAAAGAAAAACCCAAATACTTGAATAAAATATGAAAGATAGTTCAGGGGAAATAAGGGGTGGATAGAAGAGAAATATTACGGGAATAATAGATACAAGAGAATTACTAAATGAGTAAATAAAAGAAATATAGAGTACAGAAGCCATGATGTCATAAAAACCCTTTTTTCGATTGTTTTTGTTGTTAAATTTGAACTCCATTCTCCGTAAGAGCATTAATAATAATGTCCAAATACCGAAAATCAATTGAATATGTTACGTATTGGCTGAGATATGCCCATCCGATAGAATTTTGCTTCAATGGGCAATCAGTGTTATAGTGCACTGGTTCCTAATTTTAGGAACCAGTGCACTATAACACTGATTGCCTATTGACAAAAAAATCATTCGGATGGGCATATCTCAGCCAATACGTAATATATGCAATTGATTTTCGGTATTTGGACATTATTTGTTATGCTCTTTCTGAAAATGAAGCTCAAATTTGAAAATTCTAAAACAAATGTTTATGACATCATTTATGACATCACACTTCACCACTCTATAGAGAAAGAGAAAGGAAGAACAGAAAGAAAAGGGTGCACAAAGGAAAGATACATGTAAGGAAAGGCAAAAGCAAATTCTCCCTCCATTTTCTCACAAAAATACTGTTTGGTATACAAATTTATAAAAAATGTAACAAATATGAATATACAACATTTACAATGGAGAAAAAAATATTGTAAAAAGCATATATAAATGTTCATATCATGTATATATATCATGTAAAATGTATATATGATATAATAAACATGTACACACGATATGAAATAAAGCACAAGAAATGTAATGAGTATAACTCATAAATAAATAATTTCCATGCTTTAGTTATTTTGATATAAACATACGACTACCATACATACAAACAAGCTAGGTAGTAAGTCATACTTTACATACTGCTTGTCAATAAAAAAAACAATGGAGAAGGTACATATTCAGCCGCACTATAATTTCATATATTTCATTGTCCTACCACTACGACTAAAAGGTATTAATCTCTACATTCAAACTAAGTGTTCGACAGTTAAGCCCCCTCCCACCCCACCCCACCCCCTCCCCACTTTCCAGTAAAATCATACATTGCATAGATACATGTTAGCCATATATATCGAAGTATGATATACCTTATACTGTAAGTAATAGTTTCTTCTATATACATGTACATGTTAAAGGCAGTTAAGGGTTCATATAATAATTATGTCTTTTTCTTTATAAGTTTTAAATATAATGTTCCCTCAAGTAAGAGGAAACACTACATTTAGACTTGTTCCAAGCAACTTCCCAATTGTGGTCACATAATCTAGGTTACTCTACATGTAGAAACTATTGGAAACAACTCATACAAAATTAAAGTGTGGACTTGGAAAGAGAACAACAGATTACTCTTCTTATTTCTAAATTATTTGAATGGCATCTCACTAGCCATCAGGTCAGGCATGGTCTATAGGAATTTGTTTAACCTTCTACAAATTAAATCCTGATTAGAGTCGGTTCATTTAAAACGTTTACTTATTAATTAGAAAAGAGTAGAAAAAATATGCTCCGCAGCGTCACCCAAGTTTTGAGTTGCAGCGAAAGAATAAAAAACTCTGTGACACAATGGTGGCAATAATTTAGGATAATCTTAATAATTGTTTAACCATTGACAGCGTTACCAATCCAGTATGGAATAGAATCATGTCTGTTCAATAAGTCTCCCCAAAAATGACTTTTGAAACAATATTATGTAATATTGGATACAATATAAATGTATATATTAATGAGGCACTTGTTGAATTGATCCAAAATAATAATTGAACTTGAACTTGTAACTGAATACAGATTTCCCAACTACAGATCATTTGGTGGAGTAACACATGCAGGGCTGCACACCAACATTGTTATGCTATTGGCCAAGTCGGGCAAGTAGAATCATTTTCTCTCAAATTTTGCTGGCCAAAAACAAACATGTTATATAATTTGTAAACTGTTTACGCTTCAAAATCACACTCTCTGTATTGGTCCAAACTGCAATAATTATGGATGAGGTTTGTCACAGAAGAGTACAAGACCTTGGCCCCGTTGCAGAAAGAGATGCAATCAATGGTAAAGTTGCAATTAATTGTAAGTCAGATCATGCGACTAAATGCGCACATTTTCTGACGTGCAATTAATTGCAACTTACAATCGATTGTATCTCTTTCTGCAACGGGGCCCTTAACTTATCGGCATTGTCCGTCTGAAAATCTAGTTGACTGACGGGGCCACTAACATTCAAATTTTATCAAATTTTTACTGACATGGCGTCAACTTTTACTGGCCTCGGGGCCATTGGGAAAGTGCTAGTGTCGTGCCCTGCATAAGTACAGAACAAGATTTGTAAATGAAGAAGGGACTCATAGAAACATATTCTTTTTATGAGAGGGAGAGTAAGATTTTGTTCTTAGCCTTATTTCAAATCGAACTATGGATTTTTTACTTACAACTAATATATTGATTTTAGTATCGATTCAATATATTAAAGGGATCTAGTAACTTTGTTGACATGTGCAAAAAGTGATGAATGGTTGATGCAATGTATATTATTGTTATCTCATATGTCCACAGGGTATTGTGTGAAAATTTCAAGTCAAATGGACATTGCATGGCCAAGTAATGAGCGAAAATGCAAAGTGATATTCAATAACTCACTGCACTCACTTTGTACACAGAAGAAAAACTCGCCCAGAGTTTTTCTTATCTGAATACTTCGATCGTACATATCTTTGTAACGAAAGGGAAATTTGAAAAACCAAAACCTGTCCCATGATTTTATTGTTAATACGAATACAACAAGGTATGAGGGAACCGCTAGAATGAAAAATTTATTTTGAGGATTTGGACAATGTTACTAAGTCCCTTTAATGATTATTGACGATTAACACTAAAAATCAATGCTAAAATCGATTCAGTGAAACAACCTACTGGACAACCTACAGTTAGGCTCTACATTGTGAATAGCGCGCATGAAAAGGACATTCCTAAATATAATCGTAAGGGGGGGGGGGGGGGGGAGATAACGAGATAACGATAGACTAAGACTCACAACCATTATAAATACGATATGAAACACAAAGTTGCCATACTTTACACATGTGCATCAACTACCTGTAATGTACTGTAAATGCGGGTAACACCATCACATTTGATAATTTCATGCATTTGTACACATATACATATATGTGGTAAGTATTAAAAAGATTGTCATTTTGCCCTAGTATAAATGCCTGCTGCACTATAAATTTGAGTGTTAAACTGTATTCCGAATTGCTTGAAAATAGCGATGGCCCCAAAACTTGATAAGTCTCGATTTTTCTTGGCCGAGATTACCACCACTGATAAAAAGCTTACTTCTCACTCTGATTAAAGACTCCTAAGCACCTAGCCATATTAAGGCCACTTTAAGTATGTATTTCATTTCTGTTGTGGTAAAAGGTTTAACTCCATTGTACCCAATTAATACAAATCCCTGTGTTTTCAGGATCAGTCCTGGGGGGTGTTTCACAATCTAATTTGATCTTAGCCCTAAGTTGGACTTAAGGTATGGAAAGCCACTAGTTTCCTTAAAAAAATTGATGTCAAAATCCTTTTTCAAAGGCATAACATGTTGATTCAAATGATACATATTTTCTATTATCAAGAGGATTTTACATTCTTGATGCAACTTTTATGAAAAGTTTTAATAAAATATTTGCTTTTTAATATATTGTGTTTCAAGACCACAAATGGCTTTCCATAATATAATGTAGGTCCAACTTAAGAGTTAAGTTCAACTTAGGATCTTTGTGAAACACCCCAGATGTTGTAAATGCATATCCTCTTTTCTTGCATTTTAAAGTTGCAAAGCAATTTGCAAAGGCTTCAGAAGGTGAATGCAAAATCAATAGTTAATTTGTAAAGTTAGCCGAGTTACATCATCTATAGAAAAGGCAATATATATAATATCAAATATATATAGTCTGTAGTTATATTTTCAGCCCAAAAAAGTGTTATGTAAGAATCATTAAAAGAAAGAATAGAGGTCAGTATATCCTGCTAAAGACTTCAAATAATGTCACTTTCCCTGTTAGAATTGTGAATGTCTTTAACATTTGTGACCGGCTATAGCATAACCCTGCACTTGTCGGTAAAAATCGAAATGTAGATTTTCACACCATTAGAAAGGCCTCATCACAAGCTTTCATGTGATGCTTTGTTCTCACTAATTGGTCAATAATTGACGAAGATATGATTGTTTCAATTTTACAATCATATGTCTTTTACACACATTATTGTGGGAATTTGAAATGCCAATTTCTTCAAAACATGAATGACCAACAGTGCCGGGTGTTGATATAGCCGGTCACATTTATTTGCCCTCTTCTTTGATTCTTATCAAGTGATTTACCGTTCGGAGATAAAATTGATAGCCTATAAACCAACTTTAGACAAAATCATTTGTTTTAATATCTATATAGATGAGCTGCCGACCAACACTGAATCCAATAATATATAATAATAAATACTGTTAAACATTTCAGTAGGGCTACAACATAAAAAAAAACAATAACAATGATATATTAAAAAAAAAAGGCAACAGTATTGTTTGAACAAAGTAAAAACATGTGACAACATAAAAGACAAAAATAATAATATTATATGTATAGTATATATATTTATATCCCCTCAATGAATAATGCTTTGAGCGGTGACCAGTTCTTCGGGAGCCCCTTCACCTCTGAATGACATAGTATGTGTAGAGTATCACAAAGAGGTACAGGTATAATGTGGGCGCCACCAGTCTTTCAGCTGCGTGGTTGTGAACCGTGTCTTTTGACGGTGAATCGGAGTCGTTCGGCAGCGAGCTGACGGGCGGCCGGTAGCTTGGTAACCCTGCAAATTAAAAAAAAAGGTTAACAAAATAATCATTATAATTGAATGTATTTATATAGCGCTTGATACAGGGTTTCTAAGAGCTGTAGCATTATTATTATCCTTGGTCATAGGGTATAGCTCAAACCCACACAATTATCTTGTGCACAATTTCAACTCCCTGGGGAGCATACTAAAAACATATTAATTATACTTTCTTTTTTTTAAAGTAATATTTGAGTGCACATTCCTTCAAAGAATTGTCAGTGGGTGATTTTGTTGGCTTTAATTTAATTTGGAAGGATTCTTAATTTGACTTGAAAAATTAGTGTGATTCGCCACTCCCACATATTTGTATCATTTTATTGCAAAATACCGTACATTTTCTATTTTACATTGACAGGCAGTAAGACTCAACTTTAACAACTGTCCCATGTATGCATATCCACGTTTTAAATTGTGTCAGTTATTTTGGGTTAGTACAAGATTAGGAGATTACTTCAAGAATATTAGTCCCTTTTCAACAAAATCGCTGCTCATCACAATGACATTTACTTTCTTAATTTTGATATTCTATCAAAATATTGCCTTTGTGTGAGCTATTTAAAAACTTTCTACAACATTACCTCGCAATCACTTGACGGTTTATGAAACAGATCAAAGTGCAAGCTTACCACTGTTGGGGTTAGATGTGACATTTGGGGTTTTGATGTCAACCGCAAAAATTGTGTTTACTTTCTTAATTTTGATATTCTATCAAAATATTGCCTTTGTGTGAGCTATTTAAAAACTTTCTACAACATTACGTCGCAATCATTTGACGGTTTATGAAACATATCACAAAGTGCAAGCTTACCACTGTTGGGGTTAGATGCGACATTTGGGGTTTCGATGTCGACTGCAAAAATGGCTCCACCGCCGATGCTAGAAAGGGCCTGTATTTTGACCACGTATCTGGACCCAGCCCTAAGATCACTGATTGTGTAGGAGCGCTGCACCTACGAACAGAGACAATGACAGTGAACAATTAGGTTAGAGCAATATATATGTAATATACAAATACATATATACAATACATACATACAGATACAATAGAGTACAGAAGCCATGACGTCATAAAAATCGTTTTTTTGAATTTTCAAATTTGAACTTCATTTTCCGAAAGAGCATAAAAAATAATGTCTAAATACCAAAAATCGATTGAATATGTTCAGTATTGCCTGAGATATGCCCATCCGAATAAATTTGTTGTCAATAGGCAATCAGTGTTATAGTGGTCTGGTTCATAACTTTATGAACCAGAGCACTATTTAACACTGATTGCCCATTGAAGTAAAATTCTTTCGGATGGGCATATCTCAGCCAATAAATAACATATTCTATTGATTTTTGGTATTTGGACATTATTTTTGATGCTCTTTCGGAAAATGAAGTTCAAATTTGAAAATTTGAAAAATAGATTTTTGATGACATCACACTTCACCACTCTATATACATACCAGCTAGTTACGCCTCACCTCTTGCAATCCTTTCAGTATAATATACAAATACAAACATCAAGGAAACATTTAACCCATTATATCTATCAAATAATTAACACATCTTCTACAAATAAATATAAACTCCAGCCTTCAGTAAGTTCAAATAACAATGTGTGAAAATGTGACGTCACAATTTGTAAACAACTTGACTAACCTCCTTAAGCCGTTTGTACGTGAACTCTTCACTCTCAATCGTCGGTATGCCGCTTTGCGTCATATTGAGCTGCGGTTTGGCCTGTGCCTGGAAGTTTATTTACCTTAACAAAAGTATCTTATATAAACCTAAACCTTCACTTAATTATTTATTTTGAAATTTTGAAACAACTTTCAAACAAAATTTCTAACCTCTTTGAGATGCGTGTACTGGAACTCATCTCTCTCAATTGTCGGTATGCCGGTTAGCGTCATATCGAGCCGCGGTTTGACCTGCGCCCAATAAATGCGGTATCCGGTCAGTGGGTGCATGGAGTGCGCTGGGGGCGCCCAAGTGAAAAGCGCGCTTATCCTGTCACTGATGCTGTACGAAAACGTGAAGTTCTGCGGCGCACTAGGGATGTCAGGAACTGTATGGGAAAAAATGTACATATATAATAAGATTGTGTTATGAAAGATAGAGAGAAGAAAATGAGCAAGCTTATTTTGTCACTGATGTTGTACGAATACGTCAAGTTCTGAGGTGCACTAGGGATGTCAGGAACTGTACAAGAAAAAGTACGGGCAAAAATATACAGAGAATGCAATTGCGTTATGAAAGATATTGAGAAGAAATTAAGCACATTAAATCCTGTTGCTGATGATGTACAAAAACGTCAAGTTCTGTAGCACACTAGGGATGTTGGGAACTGTATGTGAAAAAAAGTACAGGCAAAAATATACAGAGAATGCGATTGCGTTAGGAGAAATAATAAAGTGAGATTGTATTGAGATCAAAAGTTTAGCAGTTAGAAATGGTTCTTTATACAAAAATAACTATTAATGATGATAATAATTGCTTTGATTATTGCTATATAGTTGTAAAAATACACAGCCATTTATTAAAAGCGTGCATAATTTGTACAGGGCCATTCTTCTACCTGATGTCTTTCATCACTTGAATTACAATATGGGAATAAACTACAAAGTGCAAAATATAAATGTCGTAAGTATGGCATTTTCATGAACTGTACAAACCCAGACATACAGCTTTTTTTCCAAGGAAATAATTCATTACTATTTTGTATTTTGCAATGTGGGGATACACTACATGCATACAACATTGTTCAAGGTATACAGTACAAAATTAACCTATCCAGTCCTCCTGAAAATACTTGGGATGTTGTCAATAGAGAATGCATGTTGTACAGAGCAAAATCAAATAGTCTTAAATGGGTTAATGAAAAGTACTATTGCCTTCATCAGGGCACGACACTACCACTTGCCCGGGACAAGTCAAAATTGGTGTCGGGCAAGTAAAATTTCATATATTGTTTAGTTTGCATTCCCAATCAGGCAACTACATAATTGTTCAACTACAAGAGAACAGTGTGACTTCATGTGTGTTAATCTTATCTAGGAGAAAGAGGCAAGTAAATTTTATATTGGGGCAAGTGAAATTTCAAAATGTATGATTTTACTTGCCCGAATGGGCCAGTACAGAAAAAGGTTAGTGTGGAGGCTTGCCTACATGAACACATTACTACTACTCTATGTACACATGTACATGTATGTATAATATGTACATACATATGTAGGTATTACTTCCCATGAAGAATTCTATCACTTGAATTATAATGGGGGGGAATAAACTAACAAGGACGGTGAAGGGAGGGACAATGGTCTGGCCCAAGATCTGGTCCTGGACTAAGAGGATTAGGACTCCAAGAGGATAGAGCAGGCTTAGCTCCCAACGGATGGAGCTGGTTAAAAGAAGAGAAGATTAACGCATCAATTCAGTTGCGTAACCATGGTAATATCCATTGCAAATCCAGATGAAGAGCTCAGAACGGGGCAAGGTTTCCCATGGGAGGAAGGGGGGGGGGGATGCAAGTTGGAGAGATATTGCAATGTCGTTTTAATGTCTAATTGCTACAGCGAACGTAGAAATGAAAAAAGTTATAACTATAATCCCACGGCGACCCTGCAGCCTGTAAAATATGGGATACGCCCCTACGATTACGGGGGTGTACGGCCGCCATATCCTCGTCGTAGAGCAAATGTGACTGGGGTATTACCAACAGCCCTTCACTTAATTGCACCAAAGAGCTACGAGGAAGAAGGGTTCATTAATTCCTTGCCCAGCCTCTCCTTGTGGGAAAAGTGAGAGATGAAATAAATAGAACAGAGGATAATAAGAAGAGAGAGAGACAAAGAGAGAAAAACAAAGATAAATAAAAGGGAAGAGAAAGAAAGACAGGGAAGGGAAATAAAGATTACTGATGGGGTAATCTGAAGCAGCTTATAGGGGGCTTATCTGTCCTGTCGTTTGGACAGCTAAAGAGTTTAAATCTGAACTAATCTCTCAACTAATTCCCATTTTGTGCACACTTTCTCCATCGTTCTCTGTTTGAGTTGTTTCACAGGGGGGAGATGATGGACTACACAATGGACAATAAAACTGTTACAAGACTAAGTATTAAGACCTTCATTTTCTACACTTCCTCATATTACTCCATTGCCCCCCCCCCCCCCCCCCCCCCCCGTGAAAAAAATACATGGGGGCTCAGGCTGATTTAGCCCCATAAATGCCCAAAAGAGCCCTGGTAAAAGCACAATTCAATGCAAAACCATTTTTAGATTTTAGAGTTGCTATTTTCATGCAGATGAGCTTTCAAAGTAACCCCCGAAAAATAAATTAGATTTTTCCCTGCCCACCCCCCCCCCCCCAATCTCCATCCAATTCCAATCCGCAACCTCTCCCACCTTATCCACTATAAACCTACAACCCAATCAGATGTTCTCATTCCCTACAACCCTACACCCCCCTCTCACCTCCCTAAACCCCTACACACCGACCTTTTCATTTGTACATCTTTTTTCTTTCTTTCTTTTCTTTGAATTTTGCCAATCGTAATCTCAGTGATTAGGTAGGATCTTTTACTTTCACTCCATATATTACAGATTTTCACCCCCCAAGGAATTTCTTCAACTACAACCTCAACAAAAAAATTAAAAGGTGAAAAGGGGAATATTGTGCCTTTGGTGGAGCACACTTAGCACGGAAGTAAAGTGCGTATACTGTACATGTGTAGGAATATTTGCAATTTGGATTTCATGTTACAAAACCATTCACATGAAACGTTAGGGTGGAGCCACCTTTCTCTCATCTGAACTGCATGCCACATTGCTTCTTTAAATGATTTGGAGAAATAGTTTAGGTCTGCCATTTGTGTTTATCATCGCCATTTATACACCTGGGTAGAGAGCAGCAATGTGGATATTCTGAAACTGTATTTAATGAATAGCGATTTGCTAATATATATTAGTGACATCACAATTATCAATTATTATAAGAATTACAAATCTAAAAACAAATATTGCTATCATTATTATTATTATTATCATTATTGAAACTCACCAGGAGTGGGGCAGACAGGTTTGAGCCCGATGGCCTGAACCTCGGTGCAAGGTGGGGTGAGGATCTGCGTGGTGGCGTGGTTGGGGCCCCAGAAACGCTCGTATACGGGGCGCACCCACACCTCGTATGTGCAGTCGAACGAGAGGTCGTACAGCTCAAAGGTCGTGTCCTGTTGACGAGAGAAGGATATAATCGTGAAAGTGGTTTGTGAAATTATCTGTTAGTAGCCCCTATAATGGAAGATGTTCTCGTTTGTATGTAGTTCCATTTTTTCAGTTGAGTTTCTTGTCACTTAATTGTGCCCCTATAAAGGATCCGCTGGGTCTGAAAGCTCGGCTCAAATGGACTCGCATGATATAAACCCCTTGACCACGGGAACCGAGGGGATTGTGTACAAAGTCTATGGGGATTTCATAAACATGTAGGGAACGGGTTAAAAGGGAGAAGCTACTAGTTGAACATGTGGGGTATAGAGTACTGAAATGATTACATCACATTCTTTTCTTATACCATAGTAATGGTTCTAAACAACTTGTCTTTTAGTTTGTGTTTTTGATAGTGGGTTTGATAGTGGTGGCTGGCGATTGCTTCCTTAGCAACCGCTAGGGCTTGCCTGACATTGTTTAGAACCATTACCCATGGCAATGTATAGCTGTGATGTCACACTTTGGTCTAAATATGAGGAAAAAACAGCAAAAATTATGGTTTTGAGGCCTTTTCTGTTTGAATGGCACCCTTCTGCAAGTGCTCCACAAAACAGTTTGAAAGTGTGGGGAACAATATGAAAAACAGCAAGGCACAGTCATGGAGAGAGAAATCCCTTGCTAATAACATGAATCAAAGCTCACTTTAAAATTGTTTTGCCAAATATTTCAGCATTCATAACAAATTAACTTATTTATTGGACATTAAAAACATCTTTTTAAGTCTTACACTCCCTAATATATTTTCATTATCAATTCATTCATAATGGGGAAATTTATGAAATTCACTAATTAATTAGACATCAAACAATTTTGTTATCTTCAAAATGTATCAATCTCTCATACACTATTATCAATTCATGCAATCATATATGTAAGCACATGCATGCATGCAAGATCCTATTACAGTCTAACCAGTCTATAAAAAATAGTGACCAAATAGGGGAAACAATACAAGTAGCCACTGTAGACAGGTGACCTCTATACACAGAGTCCATATAACATTGTTTTCCTCTGCAGGGAAAAATGTTTGGTAGCCACTATAGGCAGGTTGGCTGCTATAGAAAGGTAGCCACTAAGACAGGTTTGACTGTACCTCTTCTGTGTAATTACTTTTCTTGTTTAATCATCTTGCCATTTCAACTCTAGGTAAACACTTACTCTATGTTTACTGTTTAGGTATATTACTTTACCACAATAAAACAAATTTCCTAGAAAAGGTCAATATCATTGTATAGTAAGTGAAAACCACAATAATAAAGTTGAGTAATAAATCCTGATAGATTTATTTTACACCATACATGCAAATAGTACCTGCATGCACAAGCAATATGCAAGAATGTACCAATGTGAAATTGCATTCCCAGCATTATGTAGACATGTGTATGTAGACAAATTACTTAAAATATGAGTGCATTTGTATACCACAGCATGTGACCAAAATCATTCATTGCTATACTGAAATGAAAACACCACAATTTTTAATACCTTTTCTTTTTATTTGGTTGTAGTACAAAGTGGAATTTGTTTGAACAATTTATTTATCATTTCTAAAAATAGTAAATTAGGCACTAATTTTTAAGTGTTTGTTTTCAGTTATATTTTTGTGATTGTGTACTATGAACTACATGCAATTTTATTTGTAGAGATTTGTACATTTTGTTGCTATACAGTACATTTTAATAAAAATATAAACATAATTTCACAACGACAAAAAAAAAATATGTAAAAATATGTGCTTCACTGATTTTCACAGCATTCTTCAAGGTGTGTGCTTGATAATAAAATGTTGGAAATACATCAGAATTAATGAGTTGGGTTTCTAGAATTCATGGTTAGCTTAAGATACGCATCCAGTCTTTGGCAAAACTGTGAAATGTACAATCTTATTCAACAATATATTTTTCATGCACCAATGCATACATGCAACATAACTGTTTCTAAATAGTTTTGATTTTGTTTAACCCTAATAAGGCAGAGATATTTTGGCCACGCTAGTCTTTATGTTCTGTTATTCTCCTGTTTTGTTTGCTTGGAGTACGCACCCTCTCCCTCGGACTGTTAGAGCTAAATCACAGCTATTCCACTTTTTCCTTTGGGAGGGCATGACCAAGTAAATACTAAAGACTGATCATTTTACATTATAGTATCAAACAATCCATGTACAAATTAATATTTTGAATATAAATTCTATTTTCAACATGTGATAGAACTTCAAGCTAAAATACTGCAAGTGCTTGACATGCAGATTTTCACAATTTAAGTCAATTTCAAGCTAAAAACAAAAGCAAAACTGGTCAAAGAAAATTACTTGTGTATCTCACAGGTGTAGAGCAAATAAAATATACTTTTTTTTAACACACGTACATGTACATTCAATAATTGGTGCAAATGCAGGCTTTACACTTCAAAGGCAAAGTTGATTAAATCATGGCAAAAAAATCAGTTCATCATACTAAGGGTGCATACACACAAATTCCATTAATGTTGTGAATACACTTGTTTCTACACGTCAAAGAGAAAACAAAATGTTGATTACATCATAGCAATACAAATTAATCAAATTAATAGCAGTTTGCATTTGTAAGGCAATCTGCCCACTTCAAAGACAAAGTTGATTTATTACAGTGGAACCTTGTTATACATGTAGCAAGGACAATAACATTTTGAAAATCCCCCTCTTATCTCAGAGTATCTTGTTAAACTGGGGTTAAAACAAAATGATGGAATTATGTAAAAAGCTTAGTCCAGCAAATTTAGCTCACTATAAGAGCATTTATTATTTTTAATATATATATCAAAACTATTTGAAAAGAGGTTCTACTGTAATACAAATAAAAATTATCAAAGTGATCAAAGTGATAGTCGTTTGAATGCATGTATATATTAAAAATAAGGGTGCATGCACTTCAAGACAAGGAAGGAAAGGTAGAAGGGGTAGTGGAGCGGGGGTGAAGTCAATCCAGGTAGCAGGGGGGGGGGGGGGGCGGGGGGAGGGGGGTTAGGAGGACAGGTGTCGTGCAGGTGGGTGGCATCCGCAAGTCACAAACGCAAGGCAAACTTACGTGGGTAGTCGCTGCTTTCTGGCGGTAGGGTCTATGGATGTCATTGTTTATCGACCCCTTCAATTTCAACATTCAGTTTCAATATTTATTTTTTTCCCAACAGATAATTCACATTGTTTGCAAACATCAAAAGATAAGAGGAAAGAAAAGGAAACAAGAATAGCGAGAATATAAGTAAATAAAGGTGATCGATCTGCAAGAAGAATTTTTTTGATTTTTTTTATAGATTAGTTTCCGTAGAAAATTTACACAGTTCACAGATATGAGGGAAAAAAAGGAAATGCAAGAAAATAGATGAATATGTATGTACGGTAAAGATATCAGCATTATTTCTTTAAATTCAATTATGAGAAAAGATGACAATGCAAGAAAATAGAATTGATATATGTCAACATCAACATTTCCTTTAAATTTACCTACGCATTACTAATATTTGACACTTCTAGAAGGAGAGAATGGAAGATAGGCACAAGTATTTCTGAAAGTGAAAGAGCTACGAAACAGTTTTTACAAAGCAGACAAAAAGAATTTGTGACCAGCTCTGACAAATTCAGGCTCATGTCCGCAATTCGTGTTTTGAAGAAATCGACTGTTAAAGTGAAAATATGTATTCATTTTCACAGACCAGCAAAAATTGAAGTGACCATAATATACCATATATTGTCATTTTTTCCACAATTCGTATATCAAATGACAGCTCACAATAATAGTAATAATAATAATAATGGTGGCTACTTATATAGCGCACGCTCACAATGAGGTCTTTCAATCAGTATAAAAATCTCAATGTTGATTTATGCTGACAAGAGCTTGAATTAGCTAGATCTGGTCACATTTATCAAACGCTGGAAGAAAATATGTTTTATTGATCCAAAATATCTGCGAATGTAAAGACTAACTTGTTAAGATAATGATATATGACTGGATAGAGCAAAACCCCGCACTTGTCTGTAAATATCAACATTGAGATTTTCAAGCCATTAGAAAGGCCTCATCACAAGCTTTCATTGAATGCCCTGTTCTAAATCATCGGACAATATTTGGCAAAGATATGATCGTTTCAATTGTACTAGCGTAAATCTTTTACATATATTAATTTTATTATGTGAACTTAAAATGACCATTTCTTAAAAACCTGAATTACCGACAAGTGCAGGGTTTTGCTATATCCAGTCACATATATTGGACAGAAGTAGACAATGCAGAAAGATGAACAAGAAGTCTAGAGTCAAGGCATTGATTTGAATATGTTGAGATGAAAAGTGAATTCAAGGATTTGCAATAAAGTCACAATTATTATCTAGAAAGTAATTTAGAAAATTATTCATATTATAAAATGTACCCATTGTCCCCTTGGACCCTACAATGCTCGACTTGACTAGTCAGAGAGAAGCTAGGATTCCCCATCAACTTCTACTACTATTTTGTTTTCTTTAACTTACCGAGACGGAGCCCTCTCCCTCATAGCCCGTGCCGGAGGAGCAGACGGTCGGTTCCCAGTGTATTGTGAACCTGTTGACGGCTTCCTCGTAGTTACGGGGCCGTCTCCACTGCAGCCTCACCTTCAAACAAAATCAAAATCATAAGAAATTATGTAAATCTTACAGTTCCTGAAGGTTTTCCAATGGAAATGTATAATACAGTGAAACCATGTTATAACGAGCATGTCCATTGAAATTACTTCGTTATATCACATATGTTATTGTATCAGGGCTTAAAAATAATAAAATCCATATAACCTAGACCTGTCAAAGTACCTCGTTGTATCACGTGCCTCGTTATAACAGAGCTTGTTATAAAGAGGTTTCACTGTATAAGTAGAAAGTTAGCTTTCAATGGAATTGAACCTATGAATTTCTCTTGACCCATAGACTAATTATACTATTCATTCATATTACTTGAATTTATTGAGATTATGCTATTTACTAAAATGTTAAAATACACACATTTTCTGGTTCTTTCTTAAATAAAACAATTTAACAAACATATACCGATCTTATTTTGCATTTTTTACACAGAAATCTAAAAAAAAAGCTTCATATTCTAATTCAAGAATTGGCATTCATTACCTTGAGAGTGTCATTGTCCCAGTATGGTTCGCCCGCGGTCAGATCACGGGGCGGGCCTGGCAGCTCTTCACCCCCGGGGCCGGGAGGTTGTGGACTGACCAATGGAGTGTTGGGTATCTCACCCGTCGTGTCTGCAATTAAGAGAAACAGAGGGATTAGTTAATATTGTGAATATCCTTAATATCGTCCTCTTCAAGCAGACATGCAGTGAATGATCCGAGGATGAAATGTGATGCTTCTATCTCAATTAATAGTATGATGATGACGATGATGACGATGATGATGATGACGTTGACGATGGTGATGAAGATGATGATCCATGACGATGACAATGACGATGATAATCTTATGATGTTAGCAATGACAATAACAACAATGACGATCACGAAGACAATGAAGAAGACGATAATCATTGATAAAACAAATAAATTTGTAAGTGTGCTCAAGCTTCTGATAAAAATATTGTGGAGTGAAAAAGACCAACTCACCATGAATGGGCAGCTCCGGTGTGTACAGATACACAGATGCTCTGTCGCTGCTCAGTCGGGTAGTGCCGTATCGTGCTATTGCCATCACCTGCACAAAGTATTTCATGCGGGGAAGCAGACCGCGAAGGATGCAAGAGGTTTCACTCTGTAATGAGAAAAATACATTACAAAAGGGTTATATTATATGAATTTCTTTAAAAATGATTAGACATGCAAGTCATATCTACTGCACACAAGTACTTTATGGCTGGAAGCCCACCTAAGATGCAAGACGTTTCACTCTGTAATGAGAAAATACATTAAAAAGGATTCTAGAAATACATTTCTTTCAAATTATTGGGATATCTACTGCCATCTCATGCGCAAAGTACTTCATGTGCGGAAGTAGGCGGTGTAGGATGCAAGATGTTTCATGACTTAGTCATCATGATAAGTTCCATACAGGTGGTAAAACGTTTACAAGATGCAATTTCTTCTCTTAACTTGCTGAAATTACTTACCCCTGATGAATCGCAGCGGTGTTCCGGTATCGAGACGATCTCCGGCATGACCTGCCGCCTCTCGCTGTAAAAGATGCGATAGCGCCAGATGGGCAGGTCGCTGTACTTTGGCGGCTCCCAGTTGACCTCCATGTCGACTCGTTGAGTCTGCGTCGAGTCGTCCTGGGTCAACCACCACTGGCCCTCTGTGATGGAGTGAGGTGCTGCTGGCCGGTCAGGTGCTGAGGGACAAACACAGATTGGATTTTAGGGTCACGAGGTCATATGTCAAAGGTCATATGGCTCATTATATATGCAAAAATCACAAGAACTAATCGACGGATTATCACCAAACTTGGTATCTGCGTGGTGTCGTCCTGCGTCAACCACCACTGGCCCTCTGTGGTGGTGTGGGATGCTGCTTGCCGGTTGGGTGCTGAGGAACAAACATGGAAAGGCGCATAACAATTGTAGAAAGACATTAAAGGTGACGCTGAATTGACCATTGTATCTCACATATGAAATAGTAGTTTAACGGTTATTTGATATAGCACACATGTGGAATAGTAGTAATGTTATTAGATATAGCATACATGTGGAATAGTAGTAATGGTTATTTGATAAAGTGCTATTCACAGCACACGGTCGGCCCAGTATTAACTCTTAGATATAGGGATTGCAAAATCTAGTAGAGAACAGGTTCAACTTACTTCTTAGGAGCTGGAACTCCACGGTGGGCCTACTGAATCCGATGGAGCCGTTATGGTTGACGGATGCCACTTTGAACTTGTAGCGACGACCAAGCAGCAGCGGGACACTTAGCTCCAACTCTTCCGTCTAGAATAAAGGAAATACAAGTCAAACATGTAAACATTAGTTAAAAACTGATTCCAATTCAGCTCTTGGCATTCGATACATCTTTTAAAGCCGTCAAATATGCAAATAATTGCATTTATAATAATAAATAAAGATAATTCTGGGGAAGCCCTATTTTCTTTGCTCACTTTCATTTATATCATGCATTTCTCGTCAGTTTCCCTCCAGATGTTCGAAACAATTAAATTAAGAAATACATTGACAAAAAAAGCAACGACATTCTCACCATTCCAACCTCGAACCAGTCCTCCCTGCCTTTACTGTCCTCCTTCATCGTCAAGTTGAGTGCGAGAACGACGAAAAGGATGACCTCTCCGCGACTGATGGGTCGGCTGTAGCGCCACCGCACGGTCGCCGAGTGCCCGTCTAAGTTTTCAAAGACCGTGGTCATATCTCGCGCGACTTTTGCAGGGTAATCTTGTTTTAAAAAAAAGAAAAGACAATTTATCAGAAATTAAAGCATGAAATTGAGAGAGGGGATTTAGAAAATGGGAAAGAAGTAGAAAGTGAAAAGGGCAGTAAGTGGGGTCAAAGGGGAGGACTAGATTTAGGGATAATGACATAAAGAAATATTATTACTATTATTGTTATATTTCTTTTGTTCTAGGTGAACTATTAATTTTCTTATTCCTAGATAAAAAAAATTAACATGATAAAAATAATTTCAATAATTTCAAGACCCTCACAGCAAGCCTTACACCAAGCAATCAGACACTCTACAACAATTTCACATATGCTCTTTTATGATTTGTATATATAGGGTCCTTTGAGGTATATCAGGTGCTTAATTACATATGGCGACCAGAACACAACATGTGTAACATATTTACTGCAATCTTGACACATATATCCAGTAAAAACCAGCTCTCGCCTCTACTGTTGATATATAGCAAAATATATGTCACAGTTGGGGTAAATACCCCCATGCTTTCATAATCTCCCCCCCCCCCCCCCCTCCCTCTCCCTCTCATTGCTTTCATAATCTACCCCCTCCCCTCCCTCTCTTCTCCCACCCCTCCCTCTCTTCTCCCACCCCTCCCTCTGATTCTCCTTTTCCCCCTACAACCCCCTTCCCATCCCCCCTAACCATAACCGTCTCTCACTTCTCCTGTTGACATCAGGCGATTGGCAAGTTCGGCCACAGCCGTTATCGCAGCACTTCTTATCTGCGTTGCATTCCGTGTCGACGGTGCACGCCGTGACGCAGGCCGTCTCGATCCACTTCTTATCACCCTCGATGGGCGGACAGGTCCCTATCCTCTGGTGCCGCGTCGTCTTTACAAATGTACATGATTCGGAGCAGACGTCTTGCACCAGTTCGGCCTCCTGGAGTGGTGATATGGAAATGAGAAAGAAATGAATGAGGCCCCTCGAAAAAATAAAGGGAGTGGTTAATACACAAATATTCTGGCAAATTGTTGTTTTCAAAAGGAGCTAAATATGCGGAATAGTCTGTGAATTTTTTAGAAGAAAATGTACCAATTTACAAATACTACCAAAATTATAATTTCTGAGTACAAAATTACTGCCCTCTATCATTTGGGAATGACATCATCAAGATGATCTCAAGATCATACAAAGATATTTATAGCATATCATGTACAACAGTCTGTTCGTCTTGTCAACTTGTCATCATTAAGCCCGGCGCAGACAGCGCCGACTCGACTCGATCCGACTGGTTTAAATCAGGCTAGAGTTGGGCCCGGTCGGTTGGAGCCAATTCATCGTGTTGAATCGGCCCCAACTGGCATCCGACTGTCTCTCGACTGGGAAAATGTGTGTCGCGAGGCACTGAAAACTGAGCCGATCGGAATGACAACCAGTCGAGTCGGCTCTGTCTGCGCCGGGCATTACCATGAAATCTAAGCAATAAACATGCATTTTGTGCAAGCAAGAAAAAAGCATGCCATTTAGTCATCTTCTCAATTTAATCGACTTCTACAAAAATGTAAAGACATAGCTAGGGAACCCACCACCACCCACACCATCCTTCCCTTGTGTGGGTAAACTTTAAAGTATTACATATTATTCAAACTTTGGGGCACAGGGCAGAGGCTATAACATCCCTGCTACCTTATGTGGTAAAGTATACGGAGCACACCAGGTTCCCATAGGCATTGAGTTAACTGATACTCATGAAAGACTTTCCAAAGTGACAGAGAGCACCTGTTGTGTCAAAGACAACCATTTCCTTCCCGCCATCAACCTTATCTTTGGCAGACGATTTCTAGAAGTTTATTAAACCAACTACTACTTCCAATTTGTCATTAAGCACGTAATTAATGGCAAGGAAATTGGTGATAGGAAATTAAAAGATCGGTTCCAACAGCCAAATTTAAATACTGAGTCACCTTTGCAGTACATACACATACCGTACTCTGCATGGTATGATGCGAAAATGGAAAACATTTATTTTATTTTGGCAAACGATATTTTTCATTTCTAATTTCTAATCATGTTTGTAATTTAAAATAAGGATATTAACTAATTAGCTTTCAAAGAAGTTGAAAGAGTCAACTTATATAAATGAGTCACTATAATAGTATCCACTATTTGCAGATACATCACAAATGTATCATAGACGAAAAGGAAAGCACTGTTATCAAAATATGTAAAGTTATGTTCAAAATCAATATTGATACTTAATTAAATGAGCTCATCAAAGACCATTGCCCCAGTTTCTATTGTTACGTTTGTGTTGTGAAGGAAGTCAATAAAACATGACTACCTCCACAAAACTTTGATATGGCATGCAATTAAAATGTTATTTTATGTTATCATAGCAGTAATTAGGGGAGGCACATCTCTAAGAAAAGCTCAACCAATAAAATTGACTCGGCTTTATGAAGAAAATAATTATAATAAACATTTTTCTAGCATTGTATAAAATTAAGACTAAAATGATTCTATGATAATGATACAAAAACAGTTATTAGGGGAGACATGTCTCTTTGAAATGCCCCATCAATGTAATTGAGCCTGTTATACATATATTTCTAGGAAAATTTCTAGTACATTAAAAGGAACGTTTGAGATTATTTTAGAGATAAAATACTGAAGACCAACTTACCTGACATTTTCCTTTGCAGGACTCCAAATTTCTAAATGATATGTTACAAGGATATATACACTGTAGGAAGAAACAAAAAGAGAAAGAGAATGCAAATGTAAGATCAGGGTCATTATTTTTTTCAAATTGCATTAAAGGGATCTAGTAACATTGTCCAAATCCTCAAAATAAAATGTTAATTCTAGCGGTTCCCTCATACCTTGTTGTATTCGTATTAACAATAAAATCATGGGACAGGTTTCGGTTTTTCAAATTTCCCTTTCGTTACAAAGATATGTACGATCAAAGTATTCAGATAAGAAAAACTCTGGGCGAGTTTTTCATCCCTGTACAAAGTGAATGCAGTGAGTTAGTGAATATCACCCAATATCACTTTGCATTTTCGCTCATTACTTGGCCATGCAATGTTCATTTGACTTGAAATTTTCACACAATACCCTGTGGACATATGAGATAACAGCACTATACATTGCATCAACCATTCATCACTTTTTGCACATGTCAACAAAGTTACTAGATCCCTTTAAAGGGATCTAGTAGCATTGTCAAAATCCACAAAAATTAAAATAGAACTCTAGTCACTCTCTCATACATTGTATTCATATTACCGATAGAGGCATGGAACAGGTTTCGGTTTTCAGAATTTCCCTTTCGATTGAAGTGTTCAGATTTGAAACTATCCACTGGAAAGTTATAACATAGTTAGTGCAAAGAGTAGGTGAATATTACTTTGCATTTTTGCTCATCACTCAGTCATATGACATTTATTTACCATGGAATTTTCACACATCACTCAGTGGACAAATCAGATCACAGAAATATATATTTTATCAACCATTTGCCAGTTTTTGCACATTTCAACAAAGTTACTAGATCCCTTTAATTGTATACGTACATTGTTTGTTTTTTTATGGTTTAAATGGAAATCGAGAGAACAATTGTAAGCACAATTGTAAGCACCGAGAGCAATTTCTCAGAAAATGCCAAGACTCAAGTATCTCTTTAAGACTAAAGGCATGCCTGAATGGATGATCTATCATACTTGGAAACAGAAAGTTACATGTATATATCATATACATATTCTTCACATATTCACATTAACAAGTCTAGAGTCTAGAGTCCAGAGACTCCAGTACAGTGCAAAACTGTAATAAATATGAATGTTATCTTGCATGTACAAATATGGTCTTGGTACCATGCATGTTCAAGGAAAAGGCGTTATCTAAGGAACTGAACCTCATTGTAACAAATGAAACATAACGTGTTTGAGGTATTCTGAGAAACAGGAAATGCTTTCTTAACCCGTTCACTTCAAGATTCTAAAATCCCCATAGAATTTGTACATAGCCCACCTGGTTCCTGTAAGCAATGGGTTCATACATGTTTTATATGGTCTTTTGATGCTAAATATTTCAGCGAGGGATGTTTTTACTAAATACTAGATAGCCCTAGCAGGCTAGTATGACATGCAGCATTATGGACCACCAGTCATAAAATTGTGTTTGATTTCAAAAGTATTTTCACATTTGAGTTTTGAAACTAACAAACTCAAAGAGGAATTCAATTTCATGCGATAACATGTATGTACATGGCCCATTATATTCATCACCGCTTCAATGCTTGATTTAGCAAGAGCAATGCACAACCACCTGATCCCTTTAAATGTCGATTCTGAGTGAGTTCTAGTTCATTCCAGACGCATTTGCAAACTAAAGTTCAAAACTTTAAACTAATAATCAAAGGGAATTTAATTTCATGAGTATTAGATGTGATGTGATACATTATGTTTGTGGCCCATTATATTCATCACTGCTTCAATGCTGGATTGTAGTTTCAGCAATGAGAGCAATGAACGACCGATCCATTTTAAATGTTGGTTCCGAGCGAGCGGGTTCAGGGTTTTTGTTCACGGATTACCTTACGCGAGTGAAAAGAACCGGGGGGATTAACTCGGCAAGCTTTCAGCCAATGGAGAAATCCTGCCATTATGAGCTACACGAATCTGAACCCGAGCAACCATGAAATCTCAGCACCCTGCCCCCCCCCCCCCCCCCAACCAATCTCCCTCCACTATTGGGAGTAGAAGAGAACAATCCACATAATTTCCAATTTTCGTCTTATCGCAATCTCTGCTGGATCCATTTACCAGAGCATAGACATCTGATCGGGTAGCTCCTTTGGAACTCAGTTGCATGACAACTTAATAATAATAACTGGTTCTTATATAGGGCATTGACAACTTGATTGCTTATTTTAATCATGATTTGTACAAATCATGTGTTTATAACATTTTTAAAAATCCAATCATGTTTTACTGTATTAGCAATTAGGAAAACAGTAAGGCACAAAAGGAGCTTTTAGGTTTCAAATAATGTGGTTAATTTAGGACAAAGTTGATAATTCCCTTTCAAACTAAGATTTAAAAAGACCTTTTTTATTTTTCTGAGGTACAAATACCTACATAGATGCCACAAACCATCCACCATTCACTCAAGGTTTGATTTATGAACTCCATTGAACAATAGTGCACTTTTTAATGATTTGATGATGAATACAAATCAAGCCTGTAATACTGTTGAAGAAAAAAATCTCAATCATATGTTGAAGGAACCAGCCAAAAATACACGGGGGCGGCAGGCGAATTCGCCCCCGAAATGCCTAAATTCGCCCCCGAAAAAAATAAATTTGCAATAAAAAGTGTTTTTTTATTTTTTTATTTTCGGGATTTTTTGTGGGATTTTCTGTTTGGATTGTGATCAAATGCTTATAAAATGATCACTTAGAGCATTATAGCTTATTACTAGCCCCTGAAATTCAAAAAAAGAGCCCGACAATTTGTAGCCCCCGAAAGTTGGAAAAGTAGCCCCCGAAAATGGAGCCCCCGAAATAAAAATATGAATTTTTTCGCTGGAAGGAACTTTGAAAACCAACAATCTGAAGCTTGTTAACATCATCTCAAACAATCTGGAGTACAATAGAGTTTGCAAATTAAACTAGACATGAAAGGCTGGGGGTAACATTGTGCACTCAGTTCCTCTCTTGATAATCGCTACGGTTATGCTCGCTCGATGTTATCACCTTTCAACAGGTGTAGACAATGTTACAAGCAAAACCCATGACTTCAACCCCTAGCTAGGGAGCCAAGCGCAAGATAATGTAACCTTCGTCATTAACTCTTTCAATCTGACAGTTGTGCCAAGAAGTGCACACCAAACATACTGTTTTCAGACTGATTTTAATCAGTGTGAAGTTGATGAAATACAGATAGAATTCTTGTGAGTGTTCATTAATGAATATGGGCCCAAAAGTGTTCTCAACATCACATGATACAATACATCTAGCATTTCATATCTTGAAAGAAATCTTTACCCCCCTTAAGGACAACGACAACACAAAAAATCAATTAAAAATGAAACTTGCAGAATGTGCAGACTAATGCATCAACAGTGGATTCCAAAGTCAAATACTCAATGCCAGGGTATACAATGGTAAATCTAGAACTTTGTATTATTATGCCCCCCTAAAGAATTGACAAAGTTGAAATTTATAGAAATTATGAAAATTACAATGTCTATCACGGGGATTAGACGCGAGAGAGGCTTTGTGATGTTGGAGATTATGAGATGAGAGATGTGAAAGAGAATAAAAATAAGATTACATTCATGATCGCGCTGCTCCAGTGAGGCATGATATTAATTGGTTCTATTAAGCCATCCTGATCTGGGGTCATAGAAATGACAACTTAAATTGCATAAAATGGGTGGGTTATGGCGTACTGGTTCTGGATCTGAGCCCATATTTATTAGACTACACTAGCTAATAAGCATTATGCAGGGCTCCAACGCTTACCTTTTTTTGTCAGTGGCCCCATTGGGCCAGTGAAATATTACTTATACAGTCAAACCTTTGTATAGTGGAGACAAGAAATGTGGCCACTGTAGACAGGTGACCTCTAGACAGGTTCAATTATACCGTTTTTCTCTGCAAGGGATCACTTTGAATGGCCACTATAGGCAGGTTGGCTGCTATAGACAGGTGGCCACTAAGACAGGTTTGACTGTATTACCTACTCTTAGAGTTGATCCTAGTTTGCAACTAATAGGACTTCTTGTTTCAAACTTTATCCTTAAAATTAATTTTCTTTCATTTTTTTCAAAAGAGCTTTGTTATTCTGCTATCATTCCAAACTGTCATTGCAACACCTGTCATCTTCTCAAATCATAATCCTTCTGGATGACTAGTTATCAAACAGTGATTAATGTACATGTAGCTTGTAGCTTGTAGCTTGGCAGCTTACTAAACAGGAAGTCATTGATATCTATCAGGGCTTGGAGTTGGGACATGGACTTGGACCACCACAGTGCCACACATACTGACATTTTTAAAGAACTAATCAATATTTACAGCACTAAACTGTTTATGTAACACTTGTCATCTCCTCACATCATAATCCTTATAAATGCATGCAGGGACAAACTTGAAATTAATTTCTGGGGGCTTCTTACCATTTACCAAGCTCGCCTGCATGAAAATAGCACACTACAATTTGTTTTGCATGCAAGATGCAAATTTACGGGGGCTCTTTAGGGCATTTCGGGGGCTAAATCGCACTTAAAGGGATTTAGTAACTTTGTTGACATGTGCGAAAAGTGATGAAGGGTTGATGCAATGTATCATTGTTATCTCATATGTCCACAGGGTATTGTGTGAAAATTTCAAGTCAAATGGACATTGCATGGCCAAGTAATGAGCGAAAATGCAAAGTGATATAGGTAC
>JBAMJV010004567.1:0-80782 GCA_037951105.1 Echinarachnius parma | reverse complement strand
CGTTTTCACACCCGATTGCCGCTCCAAAGATACCCGATTTTCAAAAATTGCCGCTCCATAGACCCCCGGAATGACTTGGCTAGGTAGTTGAGTAGCCTCAAGTCCATTATTCTTCTTCTAGTCAGCTCCTTGACCACCATTTAAGGGTTTCCCTAGGTCTTTGGTAGCTCCAAGTTCATGTATTTTGCCCGTATTTGGTAGTTTTAGTCTGCTCCTTAGTCCCCTTAACTCCCGTTTCAGGGTTTTTGTAGCTCCAAAGACCCTATATTTTGTGCTTGTAGTCAGCTCTTAAGACCCCTATTTCAGATTTCCGTGCGGCACACCCCCGTCAAAAAATAATTCGAGTGCCCCCGCCCCCCCCCCCCCCCCCCCGGGGAGTGATGTCAGCTACTTCAGCTGGCTTGTTCTTAATCGAGTGCGCATTCCAAATGCCGAACCTCGTAGATGGAAGAACCTTTTCAGCTGTATATGTTGGTTTGATTTCAGTGAGTGTAGTAAGGCATCGTGGGATAGTCACTGCATCATCTGCTCGAGTGATGGCGACTACTGGGATGGGGTGTTGCCGTTTACCAAACGATCTGTGGCCTCGTCGTGTGGGCCGGACTTATAGATATGCCGCAGTTTTTCAGTGTGAGATTAAGTGCTAAGTTCAAGTCTCCCTTTCCTGAGCTTAGTACCAATACTTCTGATGCTCTGAGATGAATAATGATAGCCATCATTTTCATTTGAACCCATTACTGATATACTGACCAGCAGTACATAGAGTACATGTAGTACAATATATGACTCCATGTGTAGAGAAGAGAAAGCTCACTGCCATTCAAAGAAGTCAGTCAAGTTAGCATGATGAATAGGATATAACTGTTCATCCTATTCAGTACTTGGATCTGGTTGCACAACAACAAAAGACTCCTTCACCAGACAAAGAAGATCAGTCCTTGTGTGCTGAGAGATGTAGCTAAAATGGCAGCAGGCATAAGGCTTGTATGTAATGGTGCAGTAGAACTTTCCAAAGAGATAACATCAAGAAATGACCAGTAAACTGCTTGAAATTGGTCTAGCTTGATCTTGACCACAAACAAAGTCTTATGGTCAAATAGTTTAGTGAGGTTGGTAAGACAAACTTGTCAAATTGACAGAGATACGGGAGCAATAGTTGAGTGCAACCTTACAGCTACAGCGCAACCTCTATACAGGGTGGCCCAAAAAAAACGGAACGGGGCACTTCCCAAAATAAAGTAACACATGAAATATGTCCATCGGATAGAGTGTCTTTTCAAATGAACAACGATACCAAGAACAGTCAATTTGGTCGTGTAGTTTTTGTTTTAAGGCCCTGTGAGTGACACCATGTCAGGTTCTCTTTTTTGTCAATTTGTATTGAGCCAGCGCTTGATGAATTGCACGAACCGCTGTTCATATCGTTGAGCATTGCGCACTTTTGTTAGTGTGCACTCAGCCGTGTGCCGAGAGAATGGGCCTGGTCGCTGAATGGTATTACGGGCAAGGAGTGCGGTTAAACTGGCATTGACTAGGTCGAAATCGACATAAATCGGCACCTGACATGGTCTCACTCACTGCGTCCTTAAACAAAAACGACCTGACCAAAATTACTGTTCTTAGTATCGTTTTTCATTGGAAAGGACACCCTATCCGATGAACATAAACATTGTGGTATTATATTTTGGGAAGTGCCCCGTTCCGTTTTTTTTGGGCCACCCTGTATAATACGCGTCGTCACCGGATCGAGGTCAATAAAACAAGTTCATATGCCATGTTTGAAAGTGACGGCGCTATTATAGTTAGCAGTGACTAATGACGCAGGAAGACTGTTCCATGAACTTATAACACGCTTGCTGAAGAAACTGCTTCTGAGGTTGAGTTTACAACGGGTAGTAAAAAACTTCAGAGGATGTCCATGAGTACGTAGGTAATCAGATCTGACAAAGAAATGTTCTGGATCGATTCTGTGATTCTGTCAATACCGTGCAGGATTTTGTAGACTTGGATCATATCTCCCCTCTCCCTTCGGTAGTGAAGAGAGAAAAGCTCAAGTTTTCTCAGTCTCTCTGGGTACGATAAGGAGCTCATTCCTGGAATCAGCCTTGTTGCTCTTCGCTGTACTGCTTCAATCTCTTTGTCGTCTGTAACAAATCTTGGGCTCCATTATACGCTGCAGTACTCTAGATGTGGGCGTACAAGCTCTTTGTAGAGAGGTATAAAGATGTCCGGGTCAACAGTCATAGAGCAAAGCATGTTTTAATGAGGCTAAAACGCTCGTTTTATTCAGATTCCACCGATCGAACTTTCTCTCCCGAATAGTACTCGGCTGGAGATACATCATTTTAAAAATGCGATAACTTCAGTTTGCAATAACCTATTGTACAATTTGATATATGACATTGACTGTAGAAAATATGTCATTCTTTGCTTACATATAATTATATTTTTAATTCAACAACGACAAAAAGATGAAAATCAAGTGTAATAACTTGACAAAATTCGTTTTTGAAAGTTCTTTTTCATTCGGCTTGAAAACTTACAAAATGTACTTGCGTCTCCTTCATATTTATACCATATGAAAGGTAATTTAATACACTTTATAAATATGTCAATTTTGAAGCCGTTTATTTCTTAATCGGGTCAGGAGCCAACAAAGACCAGTAAAGGACAAAATAAAATATCATATTGTTGGCTTTCAGCGGCAATCCAGCCCGTTGATTGGTTGATTCAGCATCACGCAGATTTTGCACGTCCCGCGATGAAGAGAGAGGGAGAGAGAGAATTTCTCTTTCCCCGCACAGCGCGTTTACGAGGGGGGGTTGCGTTATTTGAATGAGGCCAATCACTGGCCCGCTTCAAACACACCCCTTCGTACCATCCAATAGGAATGCTCGTTCGCATTTTAGTTGTTCTTAATTTGTACCTGAGTGGTATTTTCTTGGCTCCTGACCCGATTATCCAACGCAACAAAATAAAACCTACATATCCTGAAAGAGTATAAAACATGCTTTACAATGATTATAAAATCATTGAGACGCAAGAAGCATAAACTGTTATTTTTTTAACTTCTGAACTTATTATTTTTTGGTGATATTTGACAAGAAATTTCACTGGTAAAATTTGATTTAATACTTGATTAATTATTATAGACATAAAATATGATTCTTCCTCTAAAATTTGATACCACATTCATTCATTAAAAACTATGTTAAGGTTCCATAAAGCTCAAAATAATACCCCTCTGCATTGCTCATTGGTGCGTGCGGGTCGCAAATCTATGAATACGATATGAATAAATACAGTGGAATCGGGCCGAGTTGCATTCTGACTGTCAATATTGACAAAAGCACGCTTGATGAGGCCTAGCATCTGGTTCGCTTTTTGTATTGCTGTATGTCATATACCGTGTATGTGGCCGGTCTGAGCCATCGCGCACCACGGCGAAGCGAGGTAATTCTATACGAGAAAGAACATAGTCCTTAAGAATTGTAGTGAGTTTTATTGTAATTTGGGGGGGCGTAGTAATACTCTCGTTGCTGGGGCAAGTGAGTGGGCTTAAGTTGCAAATTCGCGACTCTCAAATCTCGACATATTTTGGATCGAATGAGCAGTTTATACCGTAATCTGGACTAAGATTAAGAAACGGAATGTGCAAATAATCAGACTGGGAACACTGAATACAAAGTCACAAAGATGGGAGTTCCAAAGTTTTACAGATGGCAGAGTGAGAGATATCCTTGTCTCAGTGAAGTCGTGAAGGTGAACCAGGCAAGTTGACAATTTGTGTACAAAGTCAATGGCAAAGCAATCTACAGTGCAGTGCCAGTGTCAGTGGCATGCCATGACGAATTGAAAATCGTATGCTGTTTTAGGCTTTTACTTTTTAGCAATGTTTGTGTCCATTTGTTATGTAAATCACACAGTGTGATCAGTGACAAACTCGTCAAATGATTCATGATTGATACCGTAGTAGTTGCTAGAGAACCTGGCCGGGGGAGAACCCACGCCTGAGTCGCGATGTGCACTAGCGAATGGGAAACTGTATGCCCAAAAGTCACACTGCCGTATATCAGTCGAAAAAACAGTTGGAAACCAGTTCCCAACTGGTACCAGTTGGAAGTGATACCAGTTGATATACCAGTTGGCCAACTGGTTTCAATATGGAAATTGGTACACTGGAATCAACTGGAACCAGTAAAGAATCCAGTAATATATACCAGTACAATCCAGTAAGAACCAGTAAGATTGACCAGTAAGAGCCCAGTAACAAACCAGTAATATATACCAGTAAGAATCCAGTAAGAACCAATAAGAAACCAGTAAGATTGACCAATAAGAGCCCAGTAAGAAACCAGTAATAGATACCAGTACGAATCCAGTAAGAACCAGTAAGAATCCAGTACGAACCAGTAAGAATCCAGTAAGAATCCAGTAAGAACCAGTAAGACTGACCAGTAAGACTGACCAGTAAGAGCCCAGTAAGAAACCAGTAATATATACCAGTAAGAATCCAGTAAGAACCAATAAAAAAACCCAGTAAGATTGACCAATAAGAGCCCAGTAAGAAACCAGTGATAGATACCAGTACGAATCCAGTAAGAACCAGTAAGAATCCAGTAAGAACCAGTAAGAATCCAGTAAGAATCCAGTAAGAACCAGTAAGACTGACCGACCAGTAAGACTGACCAGTAAGAAACCAGTAATATATACCAGTAAGAATCCAGTAAGAACCAATAAGAAACCAGTAAGATTGACCAATAAGAGCCCAGTAAGAAACCAGTGATAGATACCAGTACGAATCCAGTAAGAACCAGTAAGAATCCAGTAAGAACCAGTAATAACCAGTAAGCAACAAGTAATAGATACCAGTTAGAATCCACTCAAACCAGTAAGACTGACCAGTAAACGCCCAGTAAGAATCCAGTAAGAAACCAGTATGAACCAGAAGAGACCAGCAGAACCCAGTAATGACCAGTTGAAAACCAGCAAGGAACCTGCAGGAACACAGTAAAACGCGATAAAAAAAAACAGTAGATTTACCGGTGTCGATGCAATTGTGAATACTATGGGAATTAAGTATGTAGGACTATTGTTCGTTTGTTGTTGCATGTATGTGTTTCAATTTACTCATTTCATTCAAGGTAATTCACATCTCTTTAAAATAGACTATTATAACAGTCTATTTAACTAATTTGACTCTTTAAAACACCCGACAGGAGTACATCAATTTGACAGCATGCAGTCTGATTTATTTAACACTGTTTGAAATTACATAATAATATTAATGAGGCTTGTCTGATCATCGTGTCCATCATCCCTTTGTAAAAGAATGTCCACACTTATGTATGTTTGTTCACAATACTATTTTTTAAATAGTTATTGGTATTGTCAACAAAAAGACATAAGTGTGGACATTCGTTTACAAAGGGATGATGGACAAGAAGATCAAACAAGCCTTATTAATATTATGATATAATTTCAAACAGTGTTTAATAAATCAAGACTGCATGCTGTCAAATTGATTTACTCGGGTGTTTTAAAGAGTCAAATTAGTTTGAATTCCAAAAAGACGCGAGAAAACAAGAGCTATATTGCTGGCTGATAATATGTTGATCCATCCATTATCCATGATCAGCGAGCACGTTGTAGCAGCGAACATAATGGCGAAGATGTTATAAAGAAACAATCTCCTTGGCCTGAAGTACTGTGAAAGTGATGCATACAAATCATGCGCATTGAAGACCACAACAATTAATGCTTGGAAGTGTAGTACTAGAATTAAATGATCAGTGCTAAACAAGACATGTATAGCTATAGCATGATTATGTACAATTACTACATTATAAAGAAGAGAGCTAGTATAAAAGACAGTGTTTCTTGGTTTAGCAGTGCACCATGCAATGGCCGCTAGTACTGTGTGTGGTAGTCCCTTTGGTCATAGAGCTGCTGTAGTATCTATGCCAGCCTACCGGCAGAGGAAGATCGGCCCTGTACTGTAGCGGGGATTTCATTAATACAGCGTATTTGGCCGGGTTGACCCCTACCGTAGAGCTCTCCGAAAAGGCACTTTTTCAAACGACGATATCTCCTTTATTTTATCACTTTTTTGCGCTCTGTTTTTTGCAATATCATAGTAAATATCTGGAGTTATTGAATATTTAAGTATATTTATTATACGAATCCTGTAAATAATTCAATTTCCACGTTAAAAATGTGTTTTTTTACAAAGACAAAAACTTTGAAAACAACTCGAATTTTGACACATAGTTTTATTTTTGAGCCCAAATGAAAGTCTAACGTATATAATCGCAATTTATTCTTCTTTCCGAAAATATAAACATGGGGGTGTAAACGTTTTAATATGGGTCAGGATCCAGCAAAATCTAACACAACTACAATGTCAAAAACTCATCAAAACACGACCGTTGAGAAGAGACGATATCCTGCTCTGTGATTGGTCAGTCAGCGGCCGAGAGGAATTACGTCATTCCCTTCGGACTGGGGCGTATTCTGCTAGCGCAAAATAACTATCAAAGTGTAACTTATTTAATATACAGTCATAATTATTTGTAGTTTTACGGTAAAAACGGATGAAATGACCTTAGATAAACATTTGTAAGGATATCTAACAAACAATAACAACTTTCATATACATGTTTATGAACGAAATTCAGTCAGGATATGATCACTGCAGTCCCACGTACTGTATTCCAAGTGTGGGAAAAATGTTGAGTAGTGATTTATGTATGCAGGCATTGTTTACCTTGTGTTCGTCCAGTATGTGTGAGCGTGCTTAGGATTTATGGCATTTATTAGGGATACATTTTGTAGATATTTACACATTTCATGTTCAAAGTTTGTAACATTTGACTAGTAGGTGGCAATTTTTATATACTTTTAGGTATATTTGTGTTGCACTCTTTGTGATGTAAGCAATGTTTATGATGAGATATACATGTATGATGTAATAATATTGTTTCAGTAAAACTAAAAGGGGGGATTTAATGTCCAGATTTCTTGTTTTTACCAATCATTTAGTGTTCCTTATCAGTATAAGGAACACTAAATGATTGGTAAAAACAAGAAATCTGGACATTAAATCCCCCCTTTTAGTTTTACTGAAACAATATTATTACATCATACATGTATATCTCATCATAAACATTGCTTACATCACAAAGAGTGCAACACAAATATCTGCTATGTTCAAAACAAAAACAATCACTCACATAAACATACATACATACATACACACACACATACATACATTACACACATACATACATACATACAGACATACAATGTATACATAATACAAAGTACATACATATATACATACATACAAACATGCATACATAATGTAAGTATACATACATCAATACTTTTTTGTAATTTTGTTTAGATTTAATATTTGTTTATATTATTAAATTATTATTATACATACACACACATGCAAATGCACCTACACAACAACACATGACACACATACACATACATGTAATTGTAACACTTGGAAACAAGGAAATCATTTGATTTTTTTTTAATGAAACGTGTTATATGAAAATAAACATGCAGTAGACATCTGTTAATAATAATAGCAAGTGTGCCATTGATACGAAGATATCACAATAATAAGATGTTCAGATGGCAAGAATATACTGTTTGTAAAAAGAGGCATTTAAGGATTCAATTATATAACATTTAGTCTATACGATCATAGAAAAGCTTTCTCCATGATTAAATAAGTGTAAAACGCCATGAGGGTATAAAGTAACTGTTTATGACACATTTGTGAAAAGCAATTTATCATCTTACTAGATACAAAAAAATATCTCTAATTCAGGGCTCCACAGTCAACTTTTTTTCTCAGTGGCCTAATTGGGCCAGTAAAATAACTTATTCTCCTATTCTGTGGTCTGAAAGAAAAATTACTTGCCCCAACAATGTTATTTAATGAGTAATCAATCTGCTTGCCCGATCGGGCCACAAAAATATTACTTGCTGGCCCAAAGTGCAATTTTGTGTGAGTGTCAGTGTGAGTGTTGATCCCTGTCTAATTGATAACAACCTTGACATAAATGAATCCATGAATCTAATTACACACTTCTGTACAATGTGTACTTGTACATGCAACAAGCTAAGGCATGGACTAGATGTAAACATGGAATAACATATTTACCATACATTACAAATTATCATTTGACAAGTGCACTGTTTGGATGATAAAAGTACAATTTTCACTCAACTTGTAAAGCAACTTGTAAGTATGAAACATGCTAACTTATCTGATCAATCACTGGATTGCATTTAAGGTAATAATACTGTACACTGTTTTAACCCCTTGACCACGGGAACCGAGTGGGTTGTATACAAAGTCTATGGGGATTCCAACTCGTAGGGAATGGGTTAACAGGTACACAAGAGTCATTGACCTCAGATTAACATGTAACAAATAATTACAGGGGGAAAAGATAAAGAAAACAAAATCCACCTATTTTTCTGCATGATCAATATGGATCATGATCGAACAATGAATGCAGATCCGATAATCACTTACACCATTAGAGCTACAATGTACATGTAAATAGTAGCCAAGGGCTCCACACTCATCTTTTTGCCTTTTTTTTCCAGTCAAATGATTTTTTCCCTATTTCTGATCGCTCGATTAAAATATTCACTGGCCCCAAACATTTATTTCGTAATCTTTTTACTATTCAAAATATCACTCTTCCTGATCAAGCCACAAATTGCCTAATTGTGTCCATGTCATGTTGAAAATCTGCTTGCCCCCTCAGGCCACCAAAATATTGAATTTTATAAATTTTTGCTGGCCCAAGGTGCAATTTTACTGGCCCCAGGCTAGTGGGCCAGTGTGAGTGGCAAGCCCTTAGTAGTCCCCGATATTAGAAAAGAAATAGCCCCAGAAATTTGAAGCCCCCGAAAGTTGGAAAAGTAGCCCACAAAAACTTTCATAAAATTCAAAAGGGAGCCCTGAAATAAAATATAAACTTTGTTCCTGAAAGAGTACATGTATAGGTAAAGGTACATAATTTCAGCCCTAATACAGAAACATTGATTTCAGTACATTAAAAAATGTCATACTGTAGACGGTATTCAAAGTCATATAGATCTATACTCACCGCTGAGTAGAAGCTAACTGACAAACTTGTAGATCTATAGACTATATACATACATGTAATCACATACTTACATGTAGTTGCCTTTCACAACAGTCTTTCTGAGCTGAGATTGCTCGCATGAAATGAATCAAACTGTTCAAAGTCCAAGTTCAGCTCAATATCTCAGCGATTTAACTGGAATTAAAATGTTCCTTCTTGTGAATCAAAGTTCATGAACTGTTCATTTCACAATGCAGAACAAATAATTATCTGAACTAAGAATTGTTATTTTCTTTTAAATGTTTAGTCTAATTTCAGCTTAGTGCTATTTTCTAAAAAGGTGAAGTATGTGTCCATGTTTTCATTTCAGTGTTACACATTTTCTCAAATCACAATGTGTCCAACTCCATGACTGTGCTAAAACAAGTAGTGTTTCTACTGTGCACTAGAAATCTGCAACTTTGCACTGACATTCAGTTTCTCATGGTCTTCCTGAAGTAAGACTTTACCAGCATACCGAAGATAAGTACACTGACAACAGAGTCCATTTCCTGATGTTGTTGTCGCGAAGCGTGATGTCGCCCACAAAGACGCTTGCCACATCCATCTTCTCGAAGATGACTGCCTGGATGACGACGCTCTCCTCCCCTTCCACGTCGCTGACATCCGACATCTGGCCTACGATGATGTTGCAAATAGTAGTGCGTCCTTCAGCGACTCCGATGAGATCCCTCACCTCGCCACTGATTAAGCCGCTCTTGATGTTTATCATCCAAACTTTAATGAAGATCTCACCATTGAAATGTACTTCATCACTCCCAACTTAGGCTGAATTCATGTCCTTATTCTTGAATGTTTTATGATTTGTTCACACTTTTTGTCCCTATACAGAACTACAGCATCAATATCATTGTCAATATCAATGATTTAAATGTTTTCTCAAAGTCTATTAATAGTTGCCCCAGGAAAGGCGGTATGTCAGGCCTGCTAAATGGCCTTGGGAAGGGTATATAAGGCCTGCCTGGGTGATGTATTGTTTAGTGAGTTGAAACCCAGACAGTCTTCAGTACTGTTTATAGTATCGTTTGCATGCTGTTATCTAGTGTTTCGTCGTATATCACCGTTACATCGATGTGTAGTATCGCAGTTTAGTTTGTACATACCAGTTAGTACAGTAATTTAATCCGCGAGCCGGTCGCCAGCAAGCACCTATCACCAGCGGACCAGGACCCCGGGAGATCTGGCCGTCCCGTCAGCTCAGCAGTATGTCTGTAGCGTGGGCCAACCGCAGACGCCGGCGGGAGCATCGCAATCGCATCAGGAGCGCCGCTGTCGTCAGGGAGTAAGGTGAGGGTGACCGATCCTGTGACAACATGATCACATCCCCATCCACCGAACCGATACTGAATGTCGGGCCACAGCTAGAGAAGAAAGAGGGGAAGAAAAAAAAACAATCAACATTCCGCAAGAATTCTAGACATAGCATGAATCTGAGCATTGTATGCACTGTCAGTATTTTAACAGCAGAGCCAAATTTAAAGACACGTATGTCGAGTCAGAATATTCCGATCAGAAAAATGAAGAAAACAAAAATGGCTTGTCTCATTATTAATTAGTCTAGACAACATTTCCTTTAAATTTTGTGCAATGATTTTGCATCATCATGATCATGCATTTATAGTATGGGAACAGTACGGATTGAGCAAGATAAAATGTAAAGCAGCCATCACAGATCATGAATAAAATTCAGACAGCCTAGACTTTGTTTTACAACTACAAACTACAAGTACAATAGAATAGTACAAACAACAAGAAAAGTAAACTTCAATTGTGTATATACTCACTGTCTCTCACACTCACAGTCTCAGTCACACAAGTCACAAACTTAGAAAAATGCCGACCTAGGCCAATATATATATATCTATAATCATGCCGTGGTATGGGTTAAACAATGGATGTCGATGTCAACAAATTCAATATTTTCTAAGCGCAGAGACAGTCAAGACGAGTTTAGAACAAACAAATCAAATATCCATCACCAATTTCAATAGGTGGGGCAACATCGAATCTCCAAAACAAGTCTAGCTCCGCGAATGCAGGACGAAATTTCACGCTTATGCGAAGGTCACGTGACACAGCATACAGCTTTCGTAGCTCATTCCAATAATTTTTCGGATTTAGCACCAACTTTGACTCAAAATTTGACACATAGTTTTATTTTTGAGCCCAAATGAATTTGGTGTCAAAATTTGCGCCACAATATTGGCTTTCCAGTGCACATAAAATGTATTTAATCCATGTTTAATATGGGTCAGGATCCAGCAAAGTTTGAGGGCATGCAAAATAATTTTTTTTTCAATAACCCTTTTTTGAAGCAGCATAACTTTGCACAAATACATCAGATTGGGTCAGAAAATGAACGAAATGATACATTGATTATTGCTCTTCAAACTTACCATAACATTGTGTCGGCAGGAATCCCATTTTGTGTTTCAGGCCACCGGTAATCACGACGTGCATATTCCACACATTATCAACATCAACGCTAGAACGCTAGAGGGCGCTATAGGGCGTTGATAATAAACTAGACGTGTTTTTATTCCTCTGCTATTTGGCTGTATGCCTGTACGTTTGCAGTGTATATAGAGTGCACTGCACGTGCACTGTGCATGGTTATGACGGGCCAAACATGTCATAAACATGTACAACTATACATCTATACATCTACGGTATAGATGTAAGGTTTTAACCAATCAGGACGCAGGAAACTATACAACTATGCAACTGTGCAACTATGCAACTATACATCTACTCAGACAAATCGAATGGATGTATAGTTTTAACCAATCACAACACAGGAAACTATACAACTATACATCTACTCATGCAATTATCGAATGGATGTATAGTTGTATAGTTGCATAGTTTCCTGTGTTGTGATTGGTTAAAACTATACATCCATTCGATTTGTCTGAGTAGATGTATAGTTGCATAGTTGCACAGTTGCATATAGTTGTATAGTTTCCTGCGTCCTGATTGGTTAAAACCTTATTCTATACCATGGATGTATAGATGTATAGTTGTACATAATTATGTCAGGTTTGGCCCGTCATACATGGTATGCTGGTATGCATGGTTGCACACACACACACACAGAGCGCGGGCCGGATGGGCGGGAACTGATAAGGGAACAAAGGACTCCCATATAAGGAAGTCAGTGCAGTGGACCATGTTTGGACAGCTGTTAATGTTCAGAACCCTTGCAAATGCATGCGCATAGGCATAATGCTATACATGTATACCAGTATGTACATGCAGTATAATTTACACATTGTGCATCAGGTAGTCGACAAATTATTAGTCCTACATCAAAAGTGGCTGGAGGAATGTTCGTTTTCCATGGGTAATCATGGATAAGTTGAATGTAGCATCCTTTATTATGTGTTATTAGCTTGGTGCTTCAAAAATATATAATTCATATCAAATATCATATAAAACTGGTGTCAGCAACTGATACACTTAGTTATATCATGGACCCTACTATCATGATGTAACTAAGTGTACCAGTTGCTGACACCACTTTTTTAATATGATATTTTATATGAATGATATATTTTTGAAGCACCAAACACAATCACACAGAATAAAGGATGCTACATTTAGCTTATCCACGATCCCATGGCAGTAGGGTCAATGCATGATTACATGATATTCCAGTAATGACAACTAGGTACTACTGGAATAAACTAGTACACAAGTTCCAATTCGACTAACTGGTACGCCTAGTTGTCATTACTGGAATACCATATGTCATGCAAGTTTAATACCAGTTAAAACCATTAAGAAGACCAGTTGAAACCACTTCGAAATTACCAGTTGAAACCAGTTAGTCTTATTGGAACTTGTGTACTAGTTTATTCCAGTAAAACCTTGTTGTCATTACTGGAATACGATATTTCATGCAAGTTTAATACCAGTTAAACCCAGTAAGAACACCACACCTATATAGTTGGCTTCAACTGGTCTTCTTAATGGTTTTAACTGGTATTAAACTTGTATGAAATATCGTATTCCAGTAATGACAACTAGGTTTTACTGGAATAAACTAGTACACAAGTTCCAATTAGACTAACTGGTTTGAACTGGTAATTTTGAAGTGGTTTCAACTGGTCTTCTTACTGGTTTTAACTGGTATTAAACTTGCATGACATATGGTATTCCAGTAATGACAACTGGGTTTTACTGGAATAAACCGGTACACGGGTACCAATAAGACAAACTGGGTTCGACTGGTAATTTTCAAGTGGTTTCAACTGGTATTTCTACTGGTTTTAACTGGTATTTTAAGGCTATCAATATATCTTAACTGGCTTTAGCTGGTTTTAACTGGTACCTTATGATCCCAGTTAAAACCAGTTAAAGCCAGTTGATTTTCCAACTGGTTTTAACTGGTTTCAACTGTTTTTTCGACTATATATAGCAGTAGTGACTTCACTAACCCCCCTTTTTTTTGGTAGGACTGTATATGACGTTAAATTAATCACTGTGTGTTTTTTATTTTCTCACCTAACTTTGCCGATCTTGCTAGATGACAGCTTTAAAATCCTCCATTTGGTGGCGTCACGTTGCCCCTAGCTACTTTGAAATGGGCTTCAAAGTTGTTCGTTGGTCCTGAACTGCACGTCAATACAGCATCAAAGCACACGTGAAAATGGCGATCACTGTGCACGCTAGCGCATTTGTACATACGTCATCAATCATACGAACTTGTTTTGGTCAGAAGCAAGGCTCATCATCGACTGTTAAAACTGCAAAGTAAAAATGTATAATTTAATTTAATGTGTGTACGTTTTTTCATAAAAAATAAATATATTCCATCGTATTTCATTTAATTCTATTCAAAAATCAGTCGTTACAATTTTTAAATCCATATTCTTTAAAAGTTTGAAAAACAACAATTCGCAAGCAAAATACGGTAGTTTCATCTCAAGCGCACTCAGTGGCACACACTTTATTTCCGATTTGACAGGCATACAATAATGTGCGTAAGTAATTTACAACGTATCAATTCCTGGCTGGACGAAGACTACCTAACGAAAGGTCATTTCAGCAACACACTTTTCACGGTACTTCCGTCGCTAGCGTGTGCGATGATCAGCGCTCGACGCGACTGCATGGCAAATGAACGTGAAATATTGGCTGATTCATAGCAAGAAAAGTGGTATCAAAAACACATCTTTCAGTGATTTAATTTCACCTTATAGATTACCAAGGTCAGTTAATAAACGGAATGAATAAACGGGGGGAAACCATACCTTACGTTTGTATGTAGGTGTGGATGTGGGTACCTGTATAGGTACCCACATGTAATGGGGATGGGAGAACCCGGCCAAAAAACTATGCTTACCAAATATGCTGTTTTTGTTGTGGTTTGGATTCCGTATTGTAGCATTTGAGCTCCTTTTCTCTGGAAAAAATGAGTAGTTGCTGCAGTGCTGCACACCCTGAAACGTGGTCCGCATGTACACAAATTATGAACCCTTATGAAGAGCCTATTTGCTCAAAATACAAATTTGCTAAATAGTCTCAATTTAAGACTAGGAATAGTTTACATTCGGATTTTATTAATTTGAGTCTGATCATCATCGTTCATATTTGTATCATTTCAAGTTTTGATGAATTTGATCACACTTGACTTAATGAAATCGGAAGGTAAACTATTCAAATTCTTAAAAGGAGACTCTTTAGTAAACGTGTATTTTGAGTAAATACGCCCTTCATATATCGATTATTACGTCCGAAGCGTGCACGCCCACCCCGCGCTATAAAATCCCATCGCAAAGAAGATCGGTCTCTCATAGAATAACACGTGTTTCGTCGCGGCGGCGCGCCGCGGCTAGGGAGGCAGGCGGCGAAGCGAACACTCCGGGATCGAGAGCGCAAACGGACGCGTCTGAATACTTATGCAGCTCTATGGCACTAGTATTCAATAAGAGCTTCCTGCGCGATTTTTGTCGGTAGATGGCATCAGCTAGGTATGTCGATGCTAACAAACTTTCCTATATGTTGCGTGTAAATGGTCCGGTTACTGGACCAATTTACTAGTAGATGTGGACAGGGCTGCCTTTGAAATTAGATTTGCCGAGAATGCACTGAACATGCGACTCGAAACTTATATCAAACGATTTATCTGCATATTGCTCATAAAATGCATGTACAGTTCTTGCTGTTCTGTAGTCCTCCTGGTTATCCAGAAAATTGCTTGAAAGTCAGTCTTTAAACTCCAAAATTTGTTATTTTTATTTTGTTCACGATAATTTGAAATTTAAATTTTTATAATCTTTATTCTCGCTTTTGTAAATCTACGCTCAGTAGTTCATTTCGGTAGAAACTTACACCAATAAGCCAGTTCGTAGTTACAATCTGCGCATGCGCGTATTTACTTCCGGGTATTTTGATATTCAAAGGAGCCACACGTGCAATTGAATGCGAATTATTTGTTTATGTTTTTAAAATCTGGATCAGGATAAAAATAAGCCCATCGTTTTTGTATTCACCACATCAAAGGTTAATAGCATAATATGTACTATTTCATAGAACAAGAACCGGTTTGATAGAATGTGTTATTCATGTGTAATGATGATATTTATTGATCAATAATTTCACCGAGCCTTGCTTGGCCTGGCTAGCACGCACGTATCGGTGTACATAATAGTGTATAGCATTGTGCGGAGATTATCGTCTTCCGCTTGCTGCACTATCCAACGCAAAAACAGTTTTTGCCGGCTGATTTCTCTCTCCATTTATTAGCAAATGCAAACAGAATTTCGTTTATGTGATCCACAATTTATATAAATTGATAATGATTACCGACTTTCTTGTTTTGAAGACGGCGCAACATGTAGAAAGAAATATTATATCCCGTCTGTTTTCCTTGCCGATGGCGTCCTAAAACATAGCGTTCAATTTTGAACGGTACATTGTACGAATGGGTGGTATGCTTATCGCCCGCCTTGTAGCATTATTGCGTGTGAATGATTCACCTAGATCATTCACAAGAAAGATGATTACAAGAAAGTTGATATGGAGAAAAATCGGTAAATTCTTGAATATACTTTACATCAAATGTGTTCTTTATGAGTTTATGCAGCTGCTCGTATAATTTCCACTTTGATGTTATGCATCTAATGTTAGTTTTATGCTGTCAAACTAAAATTATCCGGTAAAATGACATGATAGCATACACTTTACTGTACGTTGATAGCCCGTTGATGGAATATCGGACTACGCCCTCTGACGTCACCCAAGCTCCATAGTCTAATTACGAACTGGCTTATTGGACCGTAATATTGCGGTGCCTTCGCTGATAATTTTTTTTCACTCAACGCCAAAGCGGGTTTCCGCACGGCGCGATTTTATGCACGAAGGTTCAATTTATCGCAGTGCAGGAGAACCCGGCCACCGCGCGAGGTGCATTTGCAAAGTCAATGACGCACTGTGCTGTGTGTGACTGGCCGGGTTCTCATGCAAAAAAAACTTTGATAATAATTACTGACTGTTGTTTTGGAGGCCGCAAAATGTAGACAAAAAATTATTATTTCCCGTCCCTTTTCCTGACCGATGTGTCTTTAAACAGCGTTTAACTGTTGAACATGCAGTGTACAGTGTACGAATGGGTGGTATGCTTGTCTCCAGCATATTAGCGTAATTGCGTGTAAATGGTCCAACTGATTGGAACATTTTAGTAGATGTGGATATGCCAGAGTTTGATGACTTAAAATTTAAAAAAATCAGTAGAATTTTGATTTGATAGCCAGAAGCTAATTTTTTTTTGGCCTGTGCCATCACTTTATTTTCTTGACAGATACCCGAGTTTGACAACTTGTATCTGGATATGAACGGCATCATCCACAACTGCACGCATCCCAACGATAATGACGTCCACTTCCGCATGACTGAAGAACAGATGTTCAGGTCCATCTTCCACTACATAGAGGTATGTTAACAGGTTCATGACTGTATCATTGGTTGAGAAAGAGCAGGAGGCAAAGTCACTCTTTGTACTTCAGACTTCAGAGGGTGTCAGCCCTGTTGCCTAGTAAATCACATATTGCACATCATTCTCAATTGAAAGTGAAAGAATAATCAGTTCATAAGTTATGAAAAGTCTGAGGTAGGACTAGTACATTAGACATTTGGAAGAGGAAGAAGAGATAATCATGTTTACAGTTTGGAAGAATTGAAGAAACTCAATATAGCAACATTTTATTTGTGATCCCTGCGAAGTGACAGAATTTTGAATCAGAATAATCAGCAAGTTGGTTGTAGTGGCTATTAGAAGAATAGTTGGATGAAAACCAAATCAAGAATGTATTGTACAGTCAAACATGTGTATAGTAACCACCATTAGGAAACAAGAAAACTTGAAACTTGAAGAAAGGTGACCACTGTAGACAGGTGACCTCAAA
Organism: Echinarachnius parma; assembly: GCA_037951105.1. Lineage (NCBI taxonomy): Eukaryota > Metazoa > Echinodermata > Echinoidea > Clypeasteroida > Echinarachniidae > Echinarachnius > Echinarachnius parma. Next base: position 63,192 of record JBAMJV010004567.1, on the reverse strand, counting down.
TTCTAGACAGATACATGTACTATAAAAATTGCTTTTCCCTGCAGGGGATCACTTTTGGTGGCCACTAGTCTAAAGGCAGGTTGGTTGCTACAGACAGGTTTGACTGTAGTGGGATATAAACCTTTGTATTGTTACTGTGGCATGTCAGGTGTTGTTCTACATCATCAAAGAGAATTCAGAAATATCCATACATGATATTCATATTTTTTTGGAAATACTACAACTTTATAAGTATTTTGTGGTCCTTTAGAGACACTGTATTTGTAAAGCCCATAGCTATTGTATAATCATTAATTAGCTATAAATCTTTGTGTTGTTTCCATCATATGTCAGGTGCTATTCCGCATCATCAAGCCCCGCAAGGTGTTCTTCATGGCCGTGGATGGTGTGGCTCCCAGAGCAAAGATGAACCAGCAGCGTGGAAGGAGATTCAGGTAAATTACATATAGTTGTGTTTCGTAGGCAATGCATTGACAATGCATGGGTGGCACGTATCAGAGACTTGCCAACACTTGCATTGTCTATGTACTCTGTGTGACTTGAAAATTGTTTGTATACTTGTTGTTCTTCGTGGCCGTGGATGGTGTGGCTCCCAGAGCTAAGATGAACCAGCAGCTTTGCAAATCAACATGGTTGAAATGAGTGAAAGAAGGTTTAGAAGGTTATATTACCTGTTGCAGCTTTTATGTTTTAGGGATTAAAATTGCAATTAGTAAGAGTTGATATCTTTATTTGGGTGTGTGTTGAGAACTTACAAAACTCTTGTGAGAGCCCTCTTTTCAAACTAAGAAGTTGGTTCTTACCTGAGTAGAGAGCAGCAATCAGTTTTAATCATTTTAATCTTTTTAATCAGTTTTAAAGCAGCAATCATTTTAGTGCTGAGTCAAAACATTTTCCAAACGTTTTAAAACGTTTAAAGACACCGTTCAAACGTTTAGTGAAATAAACGGAATAACACAGCACTAGTTAATTTCATTATTAACTATTATTTATAATCCCGAGTAGAGAGCAGCAATCAGCTAATTTTGTTATTAATTGTGATTTGTTGATAATGTACACCAGGTCAGCCAAGGAGGCAGAATACCGAGAGAAGGAGGCCGTAAAGGAGGGGGAGACTCTGCCCGATGAGAAGAGATTTGACTCTAACTGCATCACTCCGGGAACGCCATTCATGGTGCGACTGCAGGAACAGCTCAAGTACCTTGTCAACATGAAGATAACAAGCGACACCAAGTGGCAGGGAGTAAGGGTGTTCTTGTCAGGACACGAGGTAGGTGTGATGCATAATTACTTTTTTGAACCAACAAAAATTAATTTAGGCATATCGACTTTCACCTTCACCTGGTTTAAGTAAAATCTGGAAGTTTACATTTTGGGTTCTGCTATAAGTGACCCCAAAACAAAGAACGCCTTTCTTGGTGCCACAGCTCAAGTAGCTGGTCAACATGAAGATCACAAGTGACACCAAGTGGCAGGGAGTTAGGGTGTTCTTGTCAGGTCATGAGGTAGGTGAAATGGCATGCTCTACACTTCATTGCTTTGGCTTATTGCCTGGTCAGGCAAGTAAGATAATGTTCAAGTAACTCGTTAAAGGGATTTAGTAACTTTGTTGACATGTGCAAAAAGTGATGAATGGTTGATGCAATGTATATTGTTGTTATCTCATATGTCCACAGGGTATTGTGTGAAAATTTCAAGTCAAATGGACATTGTATGGCCAAGTAATGAGTGAAAATGCAAAGTGATATTCAGTAACTCACTGCACTCACTTTGTACACGGAAGAAAAACTCCGGGCATTTTTCTTATCTGAATACTTCAATCATACATATCTTTGTAACGAAAGGGAAATTTGAAAAACCGAAACCTGTCCCGTGATTTTATTGTTAATACGAATACAACAAGGTATAAGGGAACCGCTAGAATTAACATTTTATTTTGAGGATTTGGACAATGTTACTAAGTCCCTTTAACATGAAGACCACACACAACACCAAGTGGCAGGGGGTTAGGGTCTTCTTGTCGGGACATGAGATAGGTGAAATGTCACTCAGATTTCTAGGTTAAACACTTTTTCAAACAAATAAAAAGAGAATTTAGGCATATTGACTGACACCTAAAACTGGTTACCGTAAGTATAATCAAGAAGTTTAGATTTTTGGTTGTGCTAGGAGTGACCCTTAAACAAAAGAGAACAAAGAACCCCTTTCATGATGTGACTGCAAGAACAGCTCAAGTACCTCGCAACATGAAGATCAAACATTATAGCAAGTGGCTGGGGTTAGGGTCTTCATGTCGGGACATGAGGTTTGTAATATCTTTCAGAATTCTTGGTTTATCACCCTTTTGATGCCAGAAATGAGTGGCATCAAGTTTTAAAGAAAACATCATATATGCTTACTTTGTCGAGCATTTGATCTGCAATCTTTAGGATGCTGGTTCAAATCTTACCACAGGATACCTTTCCTTGCCTCCCATGTTTTGCTCTAGTTGTTTGTATGGTTTTGCCTATTTAATGTATGTATAGATATAGATGCCTGAGTGGCATCAAGTTAAACAAACCCATCAAATATGCTCAGTTGGTGAAGCTCTTGTTCTGCAGTGTACAAATCCTACCGCAAGATACATTTCCTAGATTACCATGTAGTTTATGAATAATTTGTTTGGTTTTGCCTGTGTGTACAGACGCCTGGTGAGGGCGAACACAAGATCATGGATTTCATCCGAGCAGAGAAAGCCAGAAAAGACTATGACTCCAACACAAGGCATTGCATCTATGGACTCGATGCAGACTTGGTAAATATATGACTGGATATAGGAAAACCCTGCACTTGGTAGCAAAAATAAAAATCTAGATTTTTAACCCATCTACATAAAGGCCTCATTACACGCTTGCATTTGATGCCTTCGTAAATATTGAGCAATATTTGGCAAAGATATGATTGTTTCAGTTTTACTAACATATTTCCTTAACATACATTATGTGAACTCACATTGTCCCTTCCTTCAAAATGTGAATAGTTACTGATAAACGCAGGATTTGTTCTTGTCACGTGTACAGTCAAACCTGTCTATAAAGACAGCTGTTTCTGAATGGACTTTGAACAAACAAGCATTGTTTTGTTTTGAAATGTATACATCTGGCAAGTAATACAGAACAATCAGTTTTCTTGAAATGAAATATCTTTTTCTGAACCCTCTAAACAAGGAGTTTACTATCCTTGTAATCAAGATTATTATAATAGGTTATAATCATTATACAGGGCTGTCAACTTTGGGAAACTGCTTGGAGGGAGAATTTTTTTTTTAGAAAATATTTAGTGCCAAATCAGCCAGCCGGCGATTAAAGGGGGGGGGGGGGGGGGGTGGGTTGCGCACTAGTTGGTTTTTTTTTGGTGGGGGGGGGGGGGTTGCGCACTAGTTTTTTTTTTTTTGGTGGGGGGGGGGGGGGCTCATTTCTTTAAAACCGGTTTTCAATGTAAAATTTACGTTTTTTACCTGGTTTTTGCCCAGGGGGAGGGGGGGGTCTCCAAAAGTCGCTCAGTGGGGGTCACTATTTTGTGTAGATCCATATTTTTTGTTAACATCTAAAATTGCTCATTCGGGGGGGGGGGGGGGGGGGCAATTACAAAACCTTTTCCTTTTTTTACAGGCCCCCTCCCCACCCCGTTAAAAAATGACATGGTTTGCAATGGATGTAAATTTGCAGACAGAGATATTGAATGGGGGGGGGGGGGGGGGGGTGGGATGGGACGTGCGAGACATCCCCCTAGCTTGGTTCAGGGGTTCGCCATAGATGTTTATATTTTTAATTCAGACTTTGCCATTTATTGTTTTAGACGTCCTGTATTTTAAATTCTTCATCTTTCTTTTTTTCAACCTTCAGTTTTAATGTACCATTATTATTATCAAGTAATTCATCGTTCTGCAAAGTTCTTTAAATTTGTTCACATATTTATTAAAGCCAATCATAATAACAATACCATAGTCATAATTATATTCTGAATGGAATTTTTTATTTGTTGGTTCATTTGTATATTCTTTTACATTCACAATCATTTTATTGTTCATTAACAGTTTATATATTTTTTTTAATGTTGAGACAAAGTTTTGGTGATTAAAGCCATTCGGCTTTATTGTGAAATTGTTAATCAATTTCACATAAGGCATAAGGTCCTGACACAAACTGGTCCCAAATAACCTAAAAATGGACCGAAACTGGAGTGGAAACCAAATACTTGTTGGCTGTTGCACATTTAGAAGGAAAATATTAATTGTCAAATAGCTCACCATTTCAACTGAACAGTAACATATACTGTGTTTTAAAATTTGTCGAAGAAATGTTTACTGCAAATCTTCCATCAATTGCAGTACCATTCAAAGAGAAACCACTACTCCCCCTGCACAGTCCTCACATTCAGATCTCATTCATAACAATATAGAAATATAGATCACGCCTCTGTTAATTAACTGTTTAACAAATGTTTTCAGGTTAAAAAAAAAGTGATTATTTTTAATTCGGTCTTTGCCATTTGTTTTAGTTGTTCTTTTGTTTTAATTCTTCATCTATCATCTTTCTTTTTTTTTTAACCTTCAGTTCTGTTTTAATCAATTTGTTCACATACAAGTGTTAATTATTACATTCTTGTTATGAAGTGATTCATTGTTCTCCAAAGTTCTTGAAACTTGTTCACATATTCACTAAAGCCAATCATATTAACAGTAACCATAGTCATACTTGTATTCTGCATGAAAGTTTTGATTTGGTGCATCCGATCATTTAATTGTACATTCTTTTTACATTCCCAATCACTTCATTATTCATTAACAGTTTATGTTTGAAAAATGTTGAGACAAAGTTTGTGTGCCCCAGCTGATGAAAGCCATTCGGCTTTATTGTGAAATTTGTTAAGCAATTTCACATAAGGTCCTGACACAAACTGGTCTCAAATAACCTCAAAACGGACTGAAACTGGAATGGGAGTGGAAACCAAATATTTGTTGCACATTGATGTTCAAACAGCTCACCTTTTCAACTGAACAGTAAAATTTACTGTATTTTAAAAACTGTTGAACAAATGTTTATACTGCAAAACTTCCATCAATTGCAGTACCTTTCATAGAGAAACCACTACTCCCTGCACAGTCCTGGGGAACTTTTCCTCTGTTTGATTCATGATTATGTGATGCAATCAGTGTGTCTGATGTCAGGTATACATGCGTCCACATCAAGTTGTTGCTACAGGGGCAGACATGAAAGAGACCCGTTTTCCAAGACGTCAACGTTGTCAAGAGGGTGGGTCGATGGAGCTGCAGGGACTGCCGGAAAAACACAGGAGTGCATTGAAGCATGCCAGAGGATATGGGAAAGTGCATTAGACTCAAGGATTACTTTGAACAGAACATTTGTAGTTTGTAGTTTGCATTTGAAATGAAGTTTTTGTGACCCTAGTCCCGTTACTTTTCTGACATACCTCGGACCAAGTTTATCTTTTAAAGTTTGCACAAAAAGATTTGAAGTTGAAAATATGACCAGTTGAAGAATTTGAAAAGAACAATATAGTAAACATTTAACATTTTCTTTAGGTTGGTACTTGACCTTCTATCTCAAAATCAATTTGTCTGACATCAGATTTGCTCAATCACGTTAGATACGTTGTTCACTGTTCAAAGACAATTAATGTTAAATGATATGCACTTTGCTTTTGAACATTCTCATTATACTCACAAACTCACCTTAATTAGAGTGATCCTGGTTGTACCTTGATGTTGCTTTCTTTGAGGCTTTCATTACATCATCCGATGGTTCATAGTTGAAACACGGCTCCATGTTCGACATCTTGATTTTCATGATGGATGACAATGTGCCATCTAAGGCCAGGGAGTTCCTTGTTTCAGTCTTGTTTAATCCAATCATGGAAAATACCCTTTCTGCATCGGCATTGGAATGAGGCAGAATTAGAGCAAGTTGTGCCACTTTGCCGAGTCTTGCAAATTTAAGCATTCCTGTTATTGTACTCTTCATGTTCGATAAGAATGCCCAAATCTTATCCATCCGATGGTAGTCCCCAGACAGATATCGGAATGTCGCTGTCGTCCAGTAGTTGGAACTCAATGAATTCATCATTGAGATTGTTCTGCTCAATTGGAGTGGTAAAGGGCAGAAGAGGACTGAACCTGATCAAAATAAAATGGTAAAATTAATTTAATTACACACATATTTTGTATTTCTGAAACAGAAAAAAAAAGACAAATGCGACCGTGTCTGCTATAAATATATGCCTCCGCCCTTGAAACCTATAATTTCATAAATTAACCTCTGTAACCTTTGACTTAATTACTCCAACGTACGGACAACCCGAAAATATTATGCATCCGGTACCACCTTTGGTGGCGGAGGCATACAAATCTTTTTCATTTTGTTAGTAAAGCAACATACATTTGAGGAGCTAGAAACTCGATCGATACATACCTTTCCACAAAGTATGCGACACTGGCGAAGGAGGTTGAGTCCCTATCCTTGAAGTTTAGGAATCTAACATGTTCGAGTACAGGCTCTTTGAGAGGCAGTTTCTTCAGCGCGTAAGTGACTGCACGAACAAAGAACGCCCTCACCGCCCTGTAGAATGTTGCCACTTGTCTGTCTGTGATGTCGCCTTCTTCAAGCTTACCTTGAAGTGCTGTGCGGGTAGTGAAACCCACGGCGAGTCTCCTATCTGCAAACAATTACATCAACATTATTAAGTAAAATTACTAGTATTGGTATCATCATGTACATACATTGTTTTGCTTGACCTGTTGCATAAAATCCCATCTTTATAAGTACATGTACACACCTGGTAACTGGTTCGCCTCATCCGTATAATCAATGCTGCAGACATCTGGGCATTTCAGTACTGCTAGGAGAATAAACCTGCTGAGAAGACGCTTGATGTACGATCTCATCTGAAAAAGAAAATATAAAAATGCACTTCATAGTAATTATTGACACAGCAACAGTGTGTATCGTCCTGGTGTATGTAATAATGCCGAACTAGTATCATGATGCTTGGAAAAGTACTGCCTCACCTGACCATGAAGTAGATATATTGACGGGTCTTGCCGCTGAAACAGTAGATTGAACTCTGTGAAGATTGGTAGTGTGGCTTGGTAAAACAGAAGATGAATTTCTGTCATTTCGTCATTGAAGTGGTCCTTCAGTCTCACAAAGTGGGCTTGTTTCTCACCTGTAAATAGACAGAAAATGATAGCTATTGATGTATCAGCTCAATCTGTTTTCTATTCCATTGCTATATACTAATACGGCTTATTTTGGGTCTGACTGACAACTTATAACGAGTAAACAACATACTTACTGTTCGACTTGAAATAACTGGCCAGCGCTTCGTAGAGTTTTAACACCCGATTCACCGAACTGTCCAGACTCAACCAGCGTACTGACAAATGGTTCAGAACTTCATGGTACTCGATGCTACGAAACTCGCAGAACTCTGGGGGAAAAAGTTGCATACATAAAGTTATCTTTCCTTTAGGTATATTAATCTTTTAAAGGGACTTAGTAACATTGTCCAAATCCTCAAAATAAATGTTTCATTCTAGTGGTTCCCTCATACCTTGTTGTATTCGTATTAACAATAAAACCATGGGACAGGCTTCGTTTTTTCAAATTTCCCTTTCGTTACAAAGATATGTACGATCGAAGTATTCAGATAAGAAAAACTCCCGGCGAGTTTTTCTTCTGTATACAAAGTGAGTGCAGTGAGTTATTGAATATCACTTTGCATTTTCAGTCACTAGATCCCTTTAACAGTTAAAGCAAATGAACATTCTGAGTTACAATTGTAGTTTTCATGATGCGAGTCCTATTTATGTGAGGAAGAGCAACAAACCTTCTAGTCCACATTTTCTCTTTGTGCTTCCTTTGAACCAAAGTACAATATCCACAACACAATCTTCCACGTCAAATCCAGAAACCTGTGAAAAACAAACGTAATAAATTACAATGTGAGGTAAACCATATTGCTATACAATTACTACATGGTGAGAGTGTAAAGTTTCATCTTTAATTTTGATTTAAAATGTACAATTTCGACAGAATTTTCGAAAAATAAAATGATAAACCAATAAATGACCTCATCTGAACTAACCTCAATATATTCCATGCTAGCTGCTTTGGCATTGTTGTGTGCGATATGGCAAGGACATCCATGAACGTACACCGCAGGGTTGATGTTCAATATCCGGGACTTGATAGAATTTCTCTCACCTAGGTTTATACTTGCATTGTCTACCGATAGCCCTACACAATTCTCCCATGGTATTTGGTTTTGCTGTAAAGTCCTGTTGATCTCTTCGAAAATGGTCTCAGCTGTTGCTGCACTTGTCCCAGATGTCACACACATATCAAGGAATCTATGTTCCACTGCATTCTCTGCAAACACTTTGACTGTTAAGGGATTCATTTTCTCTGTTCCTAAATATAAAAAATAAAAAACAGAATGGTAAAGAAAGAAAAAAGTGTTATTTGTACACGTTTACTACAATCATATACAATTTCAACGTCTGATGTGTGAATGTGATCATTCCCTCTAGTAGGTCAAATTTTATTCTCAAACTTGCAAAAGCAGCACTGATCAAACCCAAAAAGTGATGGGGCTAATGAAGATACATTGATGTACACACCACCAAATTTTACTCACTCAGGGGCCTGTTTCACGAAACCATGATGCATCATAAGTCTAAGTTTGCGGGCATCCTGTAGAAACGCGTGTTAATTATATATATAACACACGTTTCTATTGGTTGTCCAAGAAGTTATGACGGTTTGAGAAACGGGCCCCAGATAGAGTAGACCAAGAGTAAGTTCTGTAAAGTAATAAAACCTTTGTCGTTTGATCCGTCAGTAGAAAGTGTGTACGGAGACCTTTGCATCTTTTCAACAAGGTCTTTGTGTAGGTACGGGGCCACTGCATTGTTGATGATGCATGTTGTTTTGGTTTTACCAGAATGAAACTTCTGCGCAACGGGCGAGTCTTTGAAGCATTCTCTCATCAGTGGGCTGAAGTGGTTAGCAACCGCAAAGGGAACATTGTGGTTTACAAGGCTCACAGCAAATTTGACTTCAGCTCGACGTACCTAAAATATTAAAAAATATATTTTCAATATCATTATATTTAAGTATAGTTAAGGGGTACCGTTACCATCATAATACTGTTGTTGCATTTTTATTCATCATCATTATTCTATCGATCATCATCAAATTTTAATCAGATAATATCTCACTCCAATATGCATATACATCTACCAGGTGTGAAGTTGATTTGTTAAGTGGCTTAATTAGCCTTACGTTATTACAAGAACAATCCATTTTCATGTATACAATGACCTGGGGGGGGGGGGGGGGGAGGGGGGCGACGGAGGGGGGCGACGGAGGCATAATAACTACTGTTTCAACTTTCTGTAATTACCTTTGCTTCAATTTCACTCATGTCACCACGGCAAGATGCAGCAAACATATAGTTCGAAATTGGTTTTGCCACTTCCATAGCTTGGACCTTGTTGCGATGTGAGTCTGTGCTTAGATGGCATTTGATGTCCAGTTGACCCTGGTGACTGCACAGCAACTCACACCGGCAAACACTGCACCAGAAATGGTACTGTGTGATGCCTCTACTGATACATGGCCATTGATCCGACCACGCTTGCTGGAATTTGGTCCTATAATACCTAGATGATTTTGCTTTTAGGCCTACCCGTTTTGGCGGTTTTTTTCCTTTGCTGCTTCTGTCAGTGATTCCTGCTGCTCTGCTTCTGTTGTCACTTGAGTTCCTGCTTCTAAATTGACAGAAAAAATTACAGGTAAAACTACTTAAATTACAAAATAGGTATACCCTTCATCACGTGAAGTAACATACTTTCAAACCTGCCAGAGTTCTAATGCTTTAGTGTTGAACATGTTAATCGTAATATAAATAGAGAATCCTATAACTATGGTGGTAACCGACACTGCAGAATCCATTTGAAATTGCACATTAAAATATTTTAGCCTATACTTATGCATTTATAGACATTGCAAGCAAAAGAGGCATCCTCAATGATTTTAGTTTTAATTTTGGTCACAAATAGGCCTACCTGAATCCGAGAGTGCAGATGAAAAAGTTATGTCATTTAGGTCCGTGGGTTGGTTCCCTGTTTGCACCTCATCATCACTTTCTTATGGTGGCATTATAGGGACACTTTGGCCAAATTTTGGCCAAACTTTGGCCAAATTTTGGCCAAAATTTGGCCAAATTTTACATATTTGGCCAAAATTTGGCCAAATTTTGGCCAAATATTCGCCAAATTTTGGCCAAATTTTGGCCAAATTTTGGCCAAATTTTGGCCAAATTTTGGCCAAATTTTGGCCAATTTTTTTTTATTTGGCCAAAATTTGGCCAAAATTTGGCCAAATATTCGCCAAATTTTGGCCAAATTTTGGCCAATTTTTTTTTATTTGGCCAAAATTTGGCCAAAATTTGGCCAAAATTTGGCCAAATTTTGGCCAAATTTCGCTCCACAAGTCATACCTATTTTCAGTTGCATAGGCGGCTACTGGTACTGTATACGGAATTACACAGTTTTAATAACGTAGCCTACTTGTTTTTTTAAGTTATCTGTTTATAGCGTCCACACTTCTTGTCTGCATTGGATGATCACTATACACAGGTTTGATTTTGGACCTGTCTGTAAAGGTCACCTGGTTATAGCGGCCAATTTTCTTGTTTCCGTATGGTGGTCATTATACACATGTATGACTGTGTATAATATACGTGATATTTTGGGACCTGTCTATAAAGGTCACCTGGTTATAGCGGCCACATTTTTTATTTTCCCTTCTGTGGTGACCATACAAAGGTTTTACGTACTGTATGTTATTTAATGAACTGGTCTATAAATGTAACCTGTTTATGGCGGCCAATTTTCTTGTTTCCCTGTGGTAGTCATTATACACAGGTTTGACTGTAAACGATATTTGGGGACCTGTCTGTAATGGTCACATGTTTAACGCGGCCAATTTTTCGTTTCTCTTTAGTGGTCATCGGTCTGACTGTTGAACGATATTTTGGGACCTGTCTATAAAGGTAACCTGATTATAGCTGCCAATATTCTTGTTAACCTATGTTAGTCATTATATTACACAGGTATGACTGTAAATGATATGTTGGGACCTGTCTATAAAGGTCACCTGGTTATAGCGGCCAATTTTCTTTTCAGTATACCCGGGAGTTGACTGTAAACTGTCTATAAAGGTCACCTGATAATAATGGCTAATATTTGTTTTCTCTTTGGTGGTCATTATACACAGGTTTCGTCTATGAAACCGCCGTGGCTAATATCCATAGAGCTATATGGGTTTTGTTTTGATACGGCATGCACAAGTCATCTTGACTGCGAGCCATGCATGCGAGCCATGTGGCCGGGACACGTGTATAGCTCGCCACCGTTCAATTCACCCCGCTCTCATATCGCCCTTCTACGAGCTCCCCTCAGCTAAAGAAAGAGACAAATTATCAGGAGACCTTTATAAAAAGGTTCTAAAATATAGTTTACAGTCAAACCTGGGTATTTTGGCCACTAAAGGGAAACAAGAAAATTGGCCGCTATAACCAGGTGACCTTTATAGACAGGTCCCAAAATATCGTTTACATTCATACCTGTGTATAATGACCACCATACGGAAACAAGAAAATTGGCTGCTATAACCAGGTGACCTTTATAGACAGGTCCCAAAGTATCGTTTACAGTCATACCTGTGTATAATGACCACCATAGGGAAACAAGAAAATTGGCCGCTATAATCAGGTTACCTTAAATTTATAGACAGGTCCCAAAATAGCATTCAACAGTAAAACCTGGATATAATGACCACTAAAGACAAACGAAAATTGGCCGCTTTAATCATGTGACCATTATAGACTATAATCAGCTATAATCAGGTTACCTTTATAGACAGGTCCCAAAATATCGTTCAACAGTCAGACCGATGACCACTAAAGAGAAACGAAAAATTGGCCGCGTTAAACATGTGACCATTACAGACAGGTCCCCAAATATCGTTTACAGTCAAACCTGTGTATAATGACTACCACAGGGAAACAAGAAAATTGGCCGCCATAAACAGGTTACATTTATAGACCAGTTCATTAAATAACATACAGTACGTAAAACCTTTGTATGGTCACCACAGAAGGGAAAATAAAAAATGTGGCCGCTATAACCAGGTGACCTTTATAGACAGGTCCCAAAATATCACGTATATTATACACAGTCATACATGTGTATAATGACCACCATACGGAAACAAGAAAATTGGCCGCTATAACCAGGTGACCTTTATAGACAGGTCCCAAATCAAACCTGTGTATAGTGATCATCCAATTCAGACAAGAAGTGTGGACGCTATAAACAGGTAACCTTAATAAACAAGTAGGAGCTACGTTATTAAAACTGTGTAATTCCGTATACAGTAGCCTACCAGTAGCCGCCTATGGAACTGAAAATAGGTATGACTTTTGGAGCGAAATTTGGCCAAAATTTGGCCAAATTTTGGCCAAATTTGGGCGTATTTGGCCAAATTTTGGCCAAATTTTGGCCAAATATTCGCCAAATATTCGCCAAAATTTGGCCAAATAACACAAAATTTGGCCAAATTTTGGCCAAATGTGTATAATTTGGCCAAATTTTGGCCAATATTTGGCCAAAATTTGGCGAATATTTGGCCAAATTTTGGCCAAATTTTGGCCAAATATGCATAATTTGGCCAAATTTTGGCCAAATTTTGGCCAAAGTTTGGCCAAAATTTGGCCAAAGTGTCCCTATAATGCCACCATACTTTCTTGAGTTTCTTCACTACTACTAGGTCTGTCTTGGTGAGAGGGATGGCCTGTTGAATCAGGTTCTGTAAAACAAAACAAATGATGACACTTTTGGTAACATGACATGACAAGAGGTTCTACTCACAACCATTAAAGGGATAGTTGAGTTCTGGTAAGGAGAGTACAGTTTTGGTGAAACTGAATTTTAGTAACCAAAACCTGCATCATTACATTACAAACTAATAGTTATAAATAGAAATTTAAGGGACACAAAATTACAAGCTCTGCTTCTTTTGCAGTTTCCCTACCATCCTTTGTATATTATTATTTATTCATGTATTTGATGGTGAATAAGCTGAAACTGAATAAGTTAGTAAGAATACTTCAACACCTCTGTCATTTATTGGCTGACCCTGTCTAACAAAATGTTAATGAGTGAAAATGGAAACAATACATACCCACACTCACGTAATGGTGTTCTCCAATGTGCCCCAAGAGAAATGGCTCGCTAGTATCATTGGTTGGATATTCGATCTTGTTCATACGATAGTCCGTTGCTAATGAGCTCTCTTGACTGGTGACAATAAAGATGTTCCGACGCAGCAATCTAGATGTGGCATGGACTGCCCACGGTTCCACCCAAGTTGTTGCCTTTCTCATTTTTACTACGTCGGGCTCTATGGACTGATCTCTGTTTTGGTACATGTCCCACAATGGATCAGCATGGTCCTGTAAGTATACAAGATACCTAAACATAATAGACTGATCATCATATAAATATGTACATGGTAAGGCTACTAACACCTCAATATTTAATTAACCACACAGGTTCAAAGATTGAACAAAGAAACTAAAAAGCACCACTTTTGTCACAAACTTAGACAAAGCACAAGTAAAAGAACAATTTCATCTTATTTAACTTTAGCTTTTTTGGAATCAAACTACTTTATTAGTGGTGACCTGGGCACTGAAAAATTATTATGTTATAGTGAACTATCAACTGATTTGCAGCCCTTTTTTCTAAACTACATGATTGCAGATTGATTGTCAAAGTCATTTATAAACGAAAACATTTTAGATCATCATCATTTGCTATGATTTCTATATCATACAGTGGACTCAATTGCGTGCAGTGATACCTTATATTGTATGTTGCATAATTGTTAGGAATGATCAATTCATTATTATATTATGTTATTCTTATGCTATAACAGTTCTAATTTGCTAAAATTTATATTGATGTTCTTGATGTATATATATAATATTGCCTGTAAAGTGTAAACCCAAAACAAATGTCCATGTATTGGACTAATATAATTGAATTGAATTGAATTGAATTGAATTTGTTTTAAATAAATGAACTCACCAATCTCTCAAAATAGTCGACAGCTGCTTGTCTTAACGACTGTGCATTGAGAGCACCGACACCATCAATATGTGGTTCTTTATCAGACCTCCCAAACTGGTCACATATTGCATGGAAGAAACAGTTACCGTCTCCCTTCATATCCTTTCGTATCTTCATATTGAAGGTCTTGAGGTTTCGTTTTAGAATAGAAGACCATGATGGAGACTTCTGTGTAGCAACTGTTGAAATGATAAATATTTATGTTCTTTAAATCTTCCTAAGCTGTTATTGACATATGAACCACGAGGGAGGGGAAGGGGCTACAAATAACATGGATAAACATTATGTGAGGACAGCATAAACGTATAAACAGAGGTCTTATTAGTGAGAATAAAAAGTATCCAAATTAGGAATCTATATGGGGGTCCTCATAGCAAGACACAGGATTGGCAACAACATATTTTTGCATCATGCAAGATCCAAGGATCTACATAGCAATTGATCTTCTTTTAATAAAAGTAGCCATTTTTTAATAAGAGGATTTTTAATTTTTTTATTCAGAGATTATTCAAATAACTAACACTTATCAATGATCATATTGATGTGGCGCTCATCCGGCATTGAGCAAAAACAAAATCAAAATCGGTCAACAAATGAAAGAGAAGAAGCATATAATTGTGATTTTGAATGAATTTGCATTAATTAGCATATTTAATGAATTTCACAATTTTGTGTAGAAGTTTTGAATCCCCCACCTAGTCATATCAATCATATTAGGAGTGGGCTATACGGGGGTGAAAAATACTTTTTTTGTCGTTTTATTTTCGGGACAGTTTTTTTGTATTCCATTTGCCCTATCTCAACATGAAATGACAATATTTTTTTCCTGGGGTCGAAGAAAAAAGTGTGCAGGGCCAAAATCCAAGATGGCCGCCGTTTTTCCTTAAAAATCACATTTTCGGCCATAACTTTGTCATTAGTGGGTCTCTTTATTTGGTTTTGGTGTCTAACCCTAAGTTTTGGGGGTTAAGGGATCTATTTATGCAGTTAAAAATACTGTAAAATATTCAGATATTGTGTTAAGGCATATTTTGACAATTTTTACCCCATTTTAACTCAATTTTGAACCATGCCCGTAGACCTGAAATTAATGGGTAAATTATATCGGAGAACATTTTAAAAAAAGCTAGAGAACAAGTTGAAAGTGACAAAATAATATTCATAGCCCCCATAACCCGCACACTTGACAACATTTTCGGCCTGGGGTTATACAAAAAAGTGTGCAGGGCCAAAATCCAAGATGGCCGCTGTTTTCACATTTTCAGTCATAACGTTGTCATTTTGTGGTGTTTTTACTTGCTTGTGGTATCTATCGCCATGTTTTGGGGGCCAAGCAATCTGATATGCATCTAAAAATAGTCACAAGCCATCAAATGTTGAGTTAACACCATTTTTTAGTACATTTGAACTCCTTTTTTACCTAAATTAGCATATTTTGTGAAACAGTCTTCAATTTCTACGATGTTGCTTAAAACATAATGCGGCTTTCTTCTAAAGAAGTCCTCGGTTCCTGAAACGGTCACAGGCACAATCTGCTGCTCTATAGTGTCCTGGATGTCATCAGTCCCAGGTGGTCGCTGCCAAATTTCATCTCCGGTACCAGCACGCATCAGGTGATCCACTCTGAAAGTTCCGTCCCCATTATCATCCAGGTACATGTAGAACCCAATATACCATCTTTTGGTACAGGTCTCTCTCATCCCAGATGACAGCAAGTGGTTGGTTAGTCTGAAACATAAGTACTTTTTCAGAGTGAGACATTCCCTCTGCCTCTTGGGCTCCCATCAATGTTTCCAGTATCTCCTCCTGGCAAGGAAATACCACTGCTTCCTATGCTTGGTAATCATCCCCGAGAAGTAGTTAGGTTCTCGAACATCTCTTTCTCTGATAATTTGTTGACCTTGTAAGGGTCCCTGCGGACATCTGCATCACGTTGATGTGTGACTCTCTGGTACTGAATCTCCTGCCTCAAGAACGTCTTCAGCTCAGGCTATTTCTCAGCTATTTGTACTTTAAAGGCCCTCCTCCCCCCTCCCCCCTCCCCCCCCCCCAAAAAAAAAAGCTTTATTAGAAATGAGAAAGTGACAAATTCTCTGAAAATTAACCTAGGCTTTAGCCTAGTTTAAGTGTAATTAATGATAGGAGTAGGCTATACGTGGGTGAAAAAGACTTTTTTTGTCATTTTATTGCCCAAGAGGTAGAGGGAATGTCTCACTCTGAAAAAGAACTTATGTGTCAGCCTAACCAACCACTTGCTGTCATCTGGGATGAGAGAGACGTGTACCAAAAGATGGTATATTGGGTTCTACATGTACCTGGATGATAATGGGGACGGAACTTTCCGAGTGGATCACCTGATGCGTGCTGGTACCGGAGATGAAATTTGGCAGTGACCACCTGGGACTGATGACATCCAGGACACTATAGAGCAGCAGATTGTGTCTGTGACCGTTTCAGGAACCAAGGACTTCTTTAGGAGAAAGCCGCATTATGTTTTAAGCAACATCGCAGAAATTGAAGACATGTTTCACGAAATATGCTAATTTACGTAAAAAAGGAGTTAAAATGTAGTTGATAATGGTGTTAACTCAACATTTGATGACTTGTGACTATTTTTAGATGCATATTAGATTGTTTGACCCCCAAAACATGGGGATATACACCACAAGCATGTAAAAACACCACAAAATGACAAAGTTATGGCTGAAATGTGATTTTTCAAGGAAAACGGCGGCCATCTTGGAATTGGCCCTGCACACTTTTTTGTATAACCCCAGGCCGAACATGTTGTCAAGTGTGAGGGTTATGGGGGCTATGAATATTATTTTGTCACTTTCAACTTGTTCTCTCGCTTTTTAAAAATGTTCTCCAATATAATTTACCCATTAATTTCAGGTCTACGGGCATGGTTCAAAATTGGGTTAAAAAGGGGTAAAAAATGGTCAAAATATGCCTTAACACAATATCTGTATATTTTACAGTATTTTTAACTGCATAAATAGATCCCTTAACCCCCAAAACATAGGGTTAGACACCAAAACCAAATAAAGAGACCCACTAATGACAAAGTTATGGCCGAAAATATGATTTTTAAGGAAAAACGGCGGCCATCTTGGATTTTGGCTCTGCACACTTTTTTCTTGGACCCCAGGCAAAAGATTTTGTCATTTCATGTTGAGATAGGGCAAATGGAATACAAAAAAACTGTCCCGAAAATAAAACGAGAAATGACCCATGTATAGCCCACTCCTAATCATATAAAGCAAACAGAATTGTGACTGCTAAGAGGATCTACACCCTAGGGCGATCTAGAGACCTTCTTCCACTTCAGGCACGCATAGCAATCTATAAGGCCTACATCCGACCGCTTATGGAGTATGCCTCGCCAATATGGAGTGGAGCAGGCATCACTGCACTGAAGCTACTTGATAGGCTGCAGAAGAAGGCACTCCGTAGAAATCTACTCAAAATCGATGAGCCTGCCATGGTGGGCATACATCCGCTAGAGCATAGGAGGAAAGTTGCATCACTCTGCACCTTCTCTCGCCACTTCTTCTTACAACCATCTGTTGAGCTATCAAGAATACTGCCTCCTGTCGCCACAAACATACGGGTATCTACCTCAAATGCTCACCCACATGCTGTGAACATACCAAAGTCCAGCACCAACCTTCATCTCTCTTCAATTCATATATATACCCAGGACAAGTCGCCTTTGGAACTCTCTTCCATCTACTGTATTTCCCAGTGTCCCAAACATGAATGCATTTAAGTCTGCAGTGAATTTGTACTTGTTAAACTATTTTTAAAGTGTAGTGAAGTGTTTAAAAAAGAATATATCTTTTTGGTAAGATTAGATAATTTGTGATGTGCATTTAAGGCCGCTTTTCATCTTTTAAGATGGCATCATCAGGCCTAGAATGTGTAATTAACAAATAAAAAATGCAAAAACCAATCGGATGAGAAATGACAAAGAAGAAACATTTTGAAATTGTGGAAGGACGCAGGACGACATTCGACATGCCTGATGAGCGAAAAAAAATAATTATGAAACTCCACCTTTACTTACCTCTGCTTATTTCTTTATCACCCACTTTATGGAAGAAATCTGCAACTAGACTTTGCTTCTTCCGTTGCTGTTTTGCAGGTGGTTTCTGATTATGAATTAAGTCATGAACAAGTTAAATACAACCATAAAAGTAACACAAATATAGCCACAACAATTATCTCTCTCTCTTTTTTTGTTGGACTTGCCCATTAATTAAATGTCAAAGCAAAAAAGGAGGGGGAGGGGTTTGAGGAACAAAAATCGCCCATCAGGGAACAAAAAAAAAAGAAGCTATCAGTGATTAATACCCCCGCAGTCACGCGCTATACATACTACACGTAGGCCTATGTACTATAGTGCGCTCCACAAGGTCTTGGTAAAATTTTGGTTACCATGGCAACGCTTTGTCCGGTAGAAACACAAAGGGTGTTTTGCACAACTACACCTATAGATCACCAGACACACCAAAATTGACCTTAATTGCTTAAATGCTTAATTTTGATGCAAAAATATATTATGTGATTACCATGGCAATGCTTTGTCTGGTACAAACACAAATGCTTACTACTACGCCCCCCCCCCCCCCCCCCCCCCCACTGAGCGAAATATCGGACACCCGAAAATTTTGATTAGATAATAGAATTAATACCGCCATGTGTAAAATCAATTAATTCATGAATATTTCCCAACATTTGCAGACACCATTTTCATAATTCCTATTTGATTATTTGTCTCCACAAATACAACAAATATATATCATTGCCAAATAAAGGCGCATTCTTAAATCGCTTTGAGGAGACCGTACACCCAGCCCTCGTCCGGCCGGCCGGCCGCCCGCGGGCGCGGCCTCCAGCGCCACAGGCAACTGGACCGCTGCTGCGGTCTGCAAAAATGCAGTGTTTCGCGCTCAAATTCATCTTTTTATACGGCAATAAAATGACAAGTATCGATACTTTGCTGGATTTATGAAACAATATTTACGGAAATATAGTTACAGAATATTCAGTATTACCTCAGTTTTGAGCAAAATTTACTTTTCCCGAAGTAAAACATTAAAAACTCAAGCGCTTGTTCCGCTAGCGAGACTTTAATTAAGTGATTGAACAAAGCGGAAAATCAGATCGTTTGCGATCGTTGCCAATTTCTGGGCTGCGATATCATATAACGTGTAGTGTAGTCTACGCCGGCCCGTTCGCAAATTGGCAACAAGGTGCGCTAGGTTCAGTTCACCTAGTCCGAGTGAGTTAGAAAATTTATTTCGAGATTATGATTATCAGCGCATTTTTTTTGTGCCGTTTGGCAGGTACGTTACCTGTTACCATGGCAACGCTTTTTCCGATGTAGAACTGTAGAAGTAGATCTAGACCTAGTTCCGAAATTAAGCAGGATTTCCTCAAAAATCGTGAAATTGTTGTAGATAGATAAGGCAGGGCTTTAAAAGTTTAAGCCTAAGGCTAAGCCTAAGGGCCAAGGCATTAAAAAAATATTAATTTTTCTCCAATTTTTCTTTAATTTTTTTTCATTTTTTTTTTTCAATTTCTTTTTAATGAATAAATATGCAAAACATAAATCTACTGCTACAATGACATTTTTCTGAATTAAAAAATAAATAAATAAAACAAATGCTAGCGGCCATCTTGAAAAATAGCCCGACTGGCTGGAAGTGGAAGTCAGGGTCCAGGTTAACCTAACCAGGCGCCGTACGTAGTACGGCGCCTGGCATTCTGAGCTGTGTATACCGTGATGGTAACACTTTATAGGCTTTAACGGCAAACACACTTCAACAAAACCATACAATTTCATACTTTAAATAACATATCTCGGTTCATACTTACGAATTATGTTATGCATGGACATCAATAATCCAACTGGTAAAAGGTCTGATGCTCCATTCGTTTGATTTATCCTGAAATTTACTATAAAACTGGCAAGATTACAGAAGTGACGAAAATGGTATCCGAATTTGTTCGCTGCATGCAATATCAGGTGATCAAAAACTTGTCGGCATGCAATGCATCAACCAATCGCCCCGCGCATGCGCTATGCATTGCCGACGAGTTTTCGGTCACCTGACATTGCATGCAGCGAACAAAGACGAAGGAAATAACAGTCATCATCATCATCATCATCAATTTGAGGTAAGTTATCATTCTTTTGCAACAAATTAAATATCAAGCAAGGTAGGTTGAATGTTTAATTCTTGTCTAGAACTAAAAAAAAAATAATAATAATAGATGGAAAGTTCTTGAAACCACCCGTCGCAAAATGTCCTCAAAATTTTTTAGCGTCTCGTCTTCACAGCGCCGTACTACGTACGGCGCTGATCACAGTTAGGTCCAGGTAAAATGTGGACCGAGCGGCCATTTTGAAGAAGAAAAAAAAAGGGCCTCCTCCTCCCTATTTTTCAAAAAGGCAGGAAGCTAAACGTAAAACATGTTTTTTTTTAAATGGCCTAGATATAAGGGTTTTAGAAAAAAAAACTTAACCCCAGCGGCCCTCCGGCGTTCGCGCGGTTTGGGCAGTGCTGGTGCAGTAAAAACTTAAAAGTCGTTTGGAGTCGTCGCGCAATGTGACACTCACGTCACAAGCACGACAAGTGAGCTTTCCTTAAAATAATAATTCTTGACCAAGCTTGCCACACAAAGACTTGACACACACCCGAAAATATAACTCAACAAATAATATTTGTAATATAAATATTTAGGTCTACCAACATTGATTGTGATTGTGCTCAATTAAAGAATTTAAGAAATTATTTTGACTTACCGTTACGTTTTTGCTTCGAGCTGATTCCAGGAATGAGCTCCTTATCGTACCCAGAGAGACTGATAAAACTTGAGCTTTTCTCTCTTCACTACCGAAGGGAGAGGGGAGATATGATCCAAGTCTACAAAATCCTGCACGGTATTGATAGAATCGATCCAGAACATTTCTTTGTCAGATCTGATTATCTACGTACTCGTGGACATCCTCTGAAGTTTTTTACTACCCGTTGTAAACTCAACCTCAGAAGCGGTTTTTTCAGCAAGCGTGTTATAAGTTCATGGAACAGTCTTCCTGCGTCATTAGTCACTGCTACTAGCGCCGTCACTTTCAAACATGGCCTGGATATTGTTTGGTTAAATAAAAGATTTGATATCGTTTGACTTCCATGCGCGCATGCTGTGCACAGTCAGTAAAAGGAATGCTATCAACGTGTTTATGACCGGGAGATCTACAGGGCTACCCTACACTCCTGTCTAGATGATGATGATGATGAGTCATCTTGATCAATGCAATCCGCAATTAGAATACGCGCGCACGGTACCGGTACGAGCGGCACGACATGTGATTGAGTGACCCCCGCATCGGCACCCTAAAACATTTCCGACAGTTTAAGACTTAAAAATCATTCAAATTTCTTGAAATTGTACTCATA
Organism: Echinarachnius parma; assembly: GCA_037951105.1. Lineage (NCBI taxonomy): Eukaryota > Metazoa > Echinodermata > Echinoidea > Clypeasteroida > Echinarachniidae > Echinarachnius > Echinarachnius parma. The sequence goes on along the minus strand of JBAMJV010004567.1, from coordinate 41,466 downwards.
TATTGATAAAATAGTGCAGATTCTGATGCGATGAGCAGATTTGCGATATATTAATTATATTTCGAGATATCGCCTTCGAACGCGCGCGTTGTTTTTTGGCTTCACGAGTTCGAAGTGTTTTTAATACCGTCACCCCCTCAACCCTCATTGACAATGCACGCAACTCAAAAATAAAAAATTGCTTGTGCGATGTTGGTATTATTTATCGTATTTACTTGTATTACTCGTAGCGGACGATCTACGGATTATTTCTCCTCAAAATTTCGACCAGTTCAGTTTCTAATGGTAGCGCGCATCATCTCATGCACGATTTTTTTACAACTCGCGCAAAACAAATATTATGCGGGGTGCCGATATTAAAAACAGTGCCGATGTGTAGTACACCTACTGGCTACCATACTTGTGCGCCTGTACTGTTGTACTGTATCAGTATGTTGTATACAGTATAGCTGCATCAGCTAGCGCAAGTACTTCCGACCAATCAAAGACGTCGCTGCCTCGGATACGAAACTTACCGATGCGATCACCAATCACAGGCCCATATCCGTTCATTCATACAAATAGATGTTAATTGTTCGCATCGCAGGGCTGTGTATATACGCATGACTGTGCCTAACTGTCATGTGGCATATTATTTTTGCATACGGTACGGTTTGGCGGGAGGTTTTTCATAAACCGGGAGATTCTACATCGTTGGCGGGAGAGCGGGAGGAAGGCGTGGTGGCGGGAGCTAAGTCTCCCGCTTCGAGCATTTGGGGCGGCGGGAGAATGAGCGTGGTGGCGTGAGACTCCCTCCAAATGCGGGAGGGTTGACAGCCCTGATATAACGATGTATACTATTTTTATTATTGTTAATTATGATTGTACACTGATCCTAATTGTAGCCTAGCTGCTTATCAGTTTGAGATTCACACCAATAAATCAAACCCGAGGCCTCCGGATGGCCAGACTGGTGCTCAACCATCGAGCCACAAAGAACAGTGAATGGGGGAAGTTCTCATGAAACCCTTTTCATTGCTCGTAAATAAATGAAATCAATAAATAAAAAGTCTCATTATGATTATTTGCTGATCATGCTTGGTATCTCATTATCTCATATCTTATAAGCCTCCTCTCTCCAGCAAGCATTATTATTCATTAAATATTGTTGTTTAATATGATAGTACACTGATCCTTTTAGCATGGCTGCTTATCTGTTAGAGATAAATACATGTACCAATATTTAAATACAAAATCTGTGAAATGACGTTTTACACTTTTGATCATAAATATAAAATGTTAATTATGATTATTTTTAGATCATGCTTGGTCTGATATCTCACGAGCCCCATTTCTCCCTGCTTCGAGAAGAAGTGAAATTCGGGAATGTCAAGCGAACCACGACCGTCGAGGAGACGACCTTTCACCTTCTTCATCTCTCCCTATTCAGAGAGTACCTAGCCCTGGAGTTTGCAACTCTCAAAGTGAGTCATTTGTATAATGCGCTTGTTTTATCTTCCTAAAATTAACCATTTGCTACCATAGACAGGGCTCTACAAACATTGTTTTCAAACTTACCCAGTCAAAAAACATGAGTTACTTGCTAGACTATAAAACATTAGACATATTTTGTCACTTTCATCAAGAGCTCTTAGATAAAGTCTGTAATCCACATTAGAAAACTTTTGAGATCAAGTTGATGTCTATTATTTGCTTTCAATTTGTCTATATTTCAAACATATTCTCTTAATAATTTGGATCATATTACTTGTCCTGGGCCCCGTTGCAGAAAGAGATACAATCGATTGTAAGTTACGATTGATCGTAAGTCAGCAAATTTACGCGTTTCAACCAATCAGATTTGCGCATCTAGAACACGTGATCTGACTTACGATTAATTGCAACTTACAATCGATTGTATCTCTTTCTGCAACGGGGCCCTGGTAAGTGACTTTTAATTATACTTGCCTTTCATTGATGCAAGTGGGCATGTAGAGCTCTATAGAGATAGATTACATTACAGCCCTCCGTGGGCTAATTGCAAGCGTGGGGATGCTACACAGCTACACCATTTTGAACTAGGCTTGTTTGCGCACTCTGCACAACACTTGACCAAAGTGCATTATGCACCGTGCGCCAGGCGTTCGCAAGATGACAATGCGCGTCTGATTTACGAATCCGGACTACCTCTAAAAAATCATGATCATATCGTTTTCTCTGAACAGGACCAGATCAGTTGGTTTAATGAGGAGAGTCTCATCGATGATTGGGTGCTCCTGGGATTCCTCGTCGGCAACGACTTCGTTCCACACTTACCGGATTTGCATATATCCCATAATGCAATGCCATTGCTCTACAAGACGTACGCTGAAGTGCTGCCATCACTTGGTGGTAGGTTTTCCACTGTTTATTATCATTATTTTGTCTTTGTGTATTTTATCATATTTATATCATCACTAATATGTTATTGCTTGTATGTTTTATATTGTCTCTTAAAGTTTATTTGATCGATACTATTACTAATGATAGTATATCTTTTTATAGAGTTGATTGTTGTTTGTAATGTTTATGTAATTAGTATACCTTAATTGTGCTTGTTATTTGTATTACTAAATTGCTTTTTATAAAAATGTTTCAAAGACTTTTAGAAAATATGAATTGTATACAGTCAAATTTTGACTTATTTAAGGTTAAACAAAAGGGAGCCAGAAAAGACCTTCGACCTTGCCAACATTCAACTTGGGAAAGATTTATTATATATTATCATTTTATTTTTTGCAGGGTACCTCAATGAGGGAGGACTCCTGAACTTGCCAAGATTTGAAAAATTCATGAAGAAACTTTCACAGGTAAGACAATGAATATCTAACATTTAATATCTATATTTGAATATTTGAGCCTTTTCAATAGATTGCTTGATATAATAATAATAATAATAATAATAATAATAATAATAATAATGGTGGCTACTTATATAGCGCACGTTCCGTCTAATGTATAATCTTGTTCTACCTGCATAATTCTTAGTGCTTCTGTTAGTTTGTAGTCTCTCACATCTTGCATGAGTAGGACAGCAGGAACACGGAATGGCGCTTTTAACCCTAAAAAGACTGGGCTATTTTGAACCTTTAAAAAACTGGGGGGGGGGGGGGGCTAAAAGGGCCCCCCCCTAAGATCTCGGCAACCGTAACTCCAATCGACTCCAAATTTGGCATCGTGATAGATGTCCATAAGGTCTACAATATTGCGTAGTTAAAAAAAAAATTTTAATTAGAATATGCTAATTAGAGCTAATTAATTATGCAAAAATGGTATTTTTTTGTATTTTTTGTAGTTTTCTCGGCAATCGAAACTCCAATCGACGCCAAATTTGGCATGGTGATAGATGTCCATGAGCCATACAATATTGCATAGTTAAATTTTTTGTTTTAATTATAATATGCTAATTAGAGCTAATTAATTATGCGAAAATTGCATTTTTTTCGTATTTTTTGCATTTTAAAAATATTTGTTAAATATTTTTTCGATGGAATAAAAATATTAACCATTATTCAACCATTTGTAGCCCCAAATTAAATAATTGCAGTGATCAGAATGAAAAATAATGAAGATTTTGTCTATTCTAGGAAAAAGTCAATTTCCATAGGATTTGTACACAAATCACAAAATTTAGCGATTTTCGGGCCGACGCTCACTTACAAAAGGTCACGTAACTTTAGAACGGTACACCCGGTTGTCGCAAATTTGATATCAAAAGTTGCGCAAGACGCTAAGGAAAAAAGTCGTGAAGTGGCACCGTAAAATATTTAAGCGTTGCGAAGTAATCGCGAAAATAGAGGAGGGGGGGCTAAATCAGCCCCCCCCCCCCCCCCCAGTCTTTTTAGGGTTAAGGAGATATTCTCATCAAGTAAAGTCATAGTTTTACCTCTTACCAAAAGGTTGATGAATGATAGCATCTGTTTTGCTAACACGTGCATTTCTTTCATGATTTGTATCATTTTTGTCGAGTTGTCGAGCCCACCGTATGTGGAGGGAGACTAAAGCCCGGCGCAGACAGAGCCGACTCGACCCGATCCGACTGGTTTTCAGTCAGGCTAGAGTCAGTTTTCGCTCAGTCAGAGCCGATTCAACATCGGCATCGAATGACCTCTGACTGACAGTTGATCGACAAAACCGGAGTCCTGAGGCAAGGTATACTGAGTTAATCAGGCTGAAAACCAGTCGGATCGGGTCGAGTCGGCTCTGTCTGCGCCAGGCTTAAAGGGTACCACCACCCAAGAATAATTATCTTTTTATAGAAAGGTAACATCTTTAGTATTCCATTCCTTCAATAAGTTCACAAAAATATGTTTTCAGAAAAAATATATAATTGGAAAACGCATCACCATTCTCAGCCATGCGGTCACGCGGTCTGAATGTGCAGACTATTATGCGAGCAGAGCCAGCGGCGCTCTATGCAGAGTGAACGAATCATCCGGGATTCTATTGACGTACGCGTGAATTGCATTGGCGCACTCGCAAATGCCTGGCCCGTGTGGAACCACGAGATAGCCGTGGTTCCGTAAGTGGTGGAAATTAATTGCTTTGTTTATGAATTACACAACCCCTTGCAAAATGTTGGGTATCTATTTGATATCACAAAACGGTAGCAAAACATATAATAATGTGTTGTCCTTTGCCTGGTGGTCCCCTTTAAGGGATCCAAATTGCGTCCGTCCATCCGTCCGTCCGTCTGTCCATCTGTGACGCTTACAAAAATTTGAATAACTTTCCAACCCTGCATCTGTTTGTAACCAAACTTGATTGGTAGATGCCCTACATTGACCTCCATGATATGCTGGGGTCAAAGGTCACATAAGTAGGTCAAATGTGAAAGTTTTTGGGTTGATAACTTTCCAACCCTGTATCTGTGTGTAACCAAACTTGATTCGTAGATGCCCTGAAATCGCCTCCATGATATGCTGGGGTCAAAAGTCACATAAGTAGGTCAAAGGTAAAGTGTGAAAGTTTTGGGGTAAGTGTCTATTAGGGTTGATAACTTTCCAACCCTGCATCTGTTTGTAACCAAACTCGATTGGAACTGTAGATGCCCTATATTGGCCTCCATGATATTCTGGGGAGTGGGGTCAAAGGTCACATATGTAGGTCAAAGGTCAAATGAGGTCAAATTTGAAAGTTTACCTGCAAGACTCTATAATGGTTGATAACTTTCCAACCCTGCATCTGTTTGTAACCAAACTTGATTGGCATGAATGCGCGCAATTGGGCGAGACACATTATGGCTATCGCCTTGTTAATTCATTTGTTATATTTGTTCTCTCTCCAGTTTGATTACGACAACTTTGACAGTAAGGACATCGACCTGAGTTTCCTTGAAGGCAAGCAGAGTGATGAGAGCTGGAAGAGCAAACGAGTGGAGATGAAGAAGGCAATCAGAGAGAAATTACAAGAAAAGGTTGGTAATTAAATAATTATATTACATAAATAGCACTTCAAAGCCAGTCTCTGAGCTAAATTAATGGTAACTAGACAGACTGCACTCACGGAGTGCATACCTCCGTCAACGCTCAAATTTTGATTGGCTATCTTCAATCTCCCTGCATACTGCACGAACACACGTGACCAAAAACATAACCTCCTTGATGGAGGTAAAAATGAGTAATTTGGCTGGCCCGTTCGGGCCACTAACATTTCTGTCCAACTACGAGCGAAAATGTCATTCTTTACGTGCAAGTTTCATATATGAGCCCCGGCACCACACTTTTGGTCATTGTTCGCTGTGGGGCTTTAGAACATAGAGCCTCAGAAACATAACAAATTGTCTGTGGCTGAAAATTTCAACTTTACAGGATTTGATACTTACATATATTTCATCTACATTCTCTGAAAATTGCAGGTCCTAATTCGAAATTTTAATACCATAAATAATGATTTTTCTAAGCAACCTTCATTTCTCTTTCGACCAGAATCTCAGTAAACCTGCGCTGGCGGTTCATGATAGATTATATTGTGAACATGACATGAACGCAAGCTATGTATTGTGTCTGTGCTGTGACCGTAACGTACCGCGGCGCGGCGAAAATACTGTACAGTGATTGGTCAGACTAATTCTATGGGGGTACCGCGACGAAGCGCCTACCTACTCCACTTGAACATCAAAGACCAGTCGTGTGCAGCCCACCATCCTATTGTATCAAGCCACGCTATTTCTTTGTCTACTGGCGGTAGCTAGCAGTGCAGTGGCACAATTCACAATACAGTATGGTACCCCGCGAGTTTCTTTAGCTCGCTTATAACGAGGTACTATACTGCTTACAATTCGGGCCAAATCCTTCAGTCCAGATTATTCTATTGTGTGCTCCTATGGCATACGTACATGCAGCATGCTATTAATTCTGGTTCAATTACAACAAATAACATTACTTATCTGATCGGATATATCGAGGTTATTTCGCTGAGCCAATTATACTAATTACTAAGTATAAATTTGATATTTCTTGGTTTTAAAAATATGGGTTTCGTGTTTTCAACTGATCAAATTAATAGTCTGTGAAAGTGAGTTTGACTAATCTACTTTAGTCGTAAAATTCATTGAAACGCCTTCGATCGTACACGGCGAATTGTTCGTTGAGAATTGACCATTTAAAAACAACCCCCATGCAGAAAGCACGATATAATTTTTTTTTCGTTATATAAGCGGAAAATTGTACAAAAACATGATTAATTTTCCCTAAATAATCGTTTTTACTAAAAAATAATGATGGAATATGATTTCTTATACTGATCTTCCGAACATACTGCCGTTTTAGTTTGCCTAGCTTCAGTGAGAATTACTTTAAGTCCCATACGTAATAAAACACAATGATGTTGTGGATTTAAGCTATTTAAAACAAGCAATCCGATTGGCTCAAGCTTACGGGACAGCGTTGCGTTCTAATTCTACTGAAAGATGCACTGGGTTTAAGACAATTTCACCGAGTGTTATTTTTGTTCAAGTTTTTCCCACTTAATAAAAAAAATGGGTGTGAAGCCTGTTACACGTCACACTCCTCGCAGAGTCTAATCCACGATATCAAGATAATGAAAAGCAGTTTCATTGCCACAAAAGAATATCTTTTAGAATTATAATGAAAGGGAATCTACTGGAAAATCACGAAGGAAAAGACGTTAGTAGACTTCTTTATAATCATAAGTCCCAAAAAGTGTATTCTTTTGAATTTCAATGAAAGACAGCATTGCTCTGTAGCCAATAGCCGATTGGAATGATTATCAAAATACACCTCTCCAATGTGACGATTCATTGTGTAAAGTGTATTGTAGCGATAAGTACTGGGCTGGCGGGGGCGGGATTAAAGGGACTTAGTAACATTGTCCAAATCCTCAAAATAAAATTCTAATTCTAGCGGTTCCCATATACATTGTACCTTGTATTCGTATTAACAATAAAATCACGGGACAGGTTTCGGTTTTTCAAATTTCCCTTTCGTTACAAAGATATGTATGATTGGAAGTATTCAGATAAGAAAAACTCCGGGCGAGTTTTACTTCTGTGTACAAAGTGAGTGCAGTGAGTTACTGAATATCACTTTGCATTTTCGCTCATTACTTGGGCATACAATGTCCATTTGACTTGAAATTTTCACACAATACCCTGTGGACATATGAGATAACAACAATATACATTGCATCAACCATTCATCACTTTTTGCACATGTCAACAAATTTGTTACTAGATCCCTTAAATGACTGAGCCGGCTCTGAACATGATGAGTTCATTGTTAGGAGGGGATATCACTGCGCCGACCCACCAGCTAGGTTGAAAGGAGACCGACGTGGCTTTGTTCAATTATGTAATACCGGCGAAAGCTTTGCTGATTGGCTGATGAATAACCGTTTATGCGTGTGCACTGATTTTCTGCTGATCACGAAAAGCGAAACAGTCAAAGCGAACGGTTCAACTTTCGCTCGCTGTGTGAGAATGCTTTTCTGAATGATGCAAAACTTTAGAGGCGACTTTCTCCGTTGTTTTACAAATAGCGATGCTCTGGTCCGCGTCATTAAAGTGCGTTTTTCTGGCCTTCAACAAACGTATTTGTATCAAGTAAATAACATTTTAAAGCTGAAATCCTAGAGAATTCAAAACGCTAACAATCTCAATTTTGATATTCCCGACAATTAACCGAAAGTGTTAGAGGCGGACACATATTGGCTATTTTTCTGTGCTATAATCCTGCAAGTAGTTGCGCTTTATTCGAATATTAATCTGTGTTTTTGAGCAATTATATCAGCGGCGGGAATCAAGCCAAATAAAGCCCAATATTTTATACTGTACCCCATGCATTGCGCATACGTTGTGTAATGCTTATAGTGGTTGTCTGGTGCTTGGAAAAAAAGGATCGGGAATAAACAGACAGCTGACAAGAAAATGATTTTAAAAATCACATTTTGGGGAAACAAATGGACACCAAAGTAACATATTTCCTTAATAATGTAGGTATGCTTTCATTTCATACCGTCTTTTTATGACATTTCTCACGGCGATTCTGAACATTTTCAGGAAATTAAATCTACTGAACAAGCCTCCAGCTGGCAATTACTATGCCAGAGTTCTGCCCGGCAAAGGGGCTTGCTGTGGTGTGCATTCATGATTGATGTACGGTAGCTTGAATTGGACTGGAAGTCTGCGCAGGCGCAGAACACAGTAACAGACGAATACACAAACGCAGATACCACACATTCACGGGACCAAAAACATAATACCTCCTCCAACTTTGTTGGCCGGAGGTAAATAACATAGTTTCCAATTATTTGCCTGCTTAGAAATAGTATTGAGTATTGGAAATACATTATTTTTTTCTTCAGGAAGGTTAATTTGGTTTTCTGGACTGGTCAGTAAAACAAAATAAAAACAGATTATGATTATGAAGATGGTGGTGATGATAATCATTAAGAGTATAATTTAAAAGATAAATCTTATGATTATGATCAAAAGTATGACAAGGATGATTATAATGAATAAAACATTGCCTACAGGAAACAGGTAGGCCCTGTATTATCTCTGGGGATTATGAAATACAAGGGAACGTGTTCATACAATGATGATATTGTGATTATAATTAGTGAATATGATGATTACAGGGATGATTATAATGGTAGTGATTGTATGTTTCAGATTCATGGATTCATGGACGAGGCAGGGATAGAGAACAAGGACATTGATGAGGATTCATCAGAGGAGGAGGAGGAAGATAAGGATGGTATTAAAAGCTTCTTGCATTTGTGTCTTCTAAGTCTATAGGCAATATCCATAGTATGCCGCTGAGCTTGACACTAACACTTGTCTATTGACCAGGGGCCAGTGAAGTTTAATGGGAACCAACACCCCAACAAAATATATAGTAGTCCATTCAACCAAAAAGTTAAGAAATATAAGGTTCCAGACAAATTACATGATTGGAAAACGCATCACTATACTATTAAAAGGATGTATTCATGGGTGTTCAAACCATTGTCTGGGACGCACGCATCTTCCATGATTCTCTTGTCTTTAACGTTCACATGACTAGAATTGGCGCACTTGCAGATATTTGGTACATTTGAAACCATGAGGCCATGTTGGTTCCAAAAGTGGTGGCGATTAATTGTATTTATTTTTGAATTACACAACCCATTGCCAAGGTTTTTGGCATCTATTTATATCACACAATGGTACCAAACCATAATTATGTGTTGCTCTTTGCTTGGTGATCCCCTGTAACTACATGTATGTAGCCTGCAAACAAATGAGTATAACTTTGAATGGTATTCAGTGTTACAAAATTATGGCCCTTTTGAGGCCAGGGATATTTGTGTTCGGCACCATATGCTAAGAGGGCATTATTTTACTGACTGGTTCTATGCTCATTTTTCTGAAACACCTAGTAACATTTAGGTTCAAGAGTGCATAAACTGAACGGTAGTAAGCCAAGTTATTAGGAGATGAATTGATTTTTATACTGCATTGATTGTTTGTATTGTCGCTGATCGTTGCTGTAAATATGCTTTTTGTGCAAACTACTGAAGTCCATGGTGGAATTCCACTTTAACAATGATTTTGTTTTCCTCATTTATGTTACAGATCAAAAAAAGATTGCGTTCAGAATGCTGAAGAGAGATTACTATGACAACAAGATGGGATTCAAGCAGATCTCCAAGTATGAATTAAAGTTCACGATCAATTTTAATTAATTTCTTTTGTTATTGAAAATATTGAATTGTGCACACAATTATATGATGTGGCAATTCAGGATCAATTTAAATTAATTGATTTCTTTCAAGAAAACATTAAATTATATTCAAAGTAATCACAATAATGATAATAGTCCAACAGTAACATTGCACCATCAATCTACAAATTTTGTAGCCCCCCAAATTATTATTCAATAGCCCTTAAAATGTCGGTAGTGATTAAGGCTGTTGACGAGTCACGGGTACCCGGGTCCCGCCGAAAAATGTCGAGTCCCGGGCGCAAAAGTCGATACGAAAAAAGGGGAAATCCCACTCATTGAACGCAAGAGTTATCATGTTCATTCAAGTGACAAAAATTGACCGCATTTATGACGATAAATCATCTTCTAAAATACAGCAAATTCGTAAATAAATTATAGTTTTAGCATTTCTGACATGATTTTAATGGAATTATGGCAACATACATGTACTGTTCAAATTTACCTTGATTACAACATTTCTGATGGGAATAGGACATTAATGATCTTGGTGACCGATCATATCTTCAACACACTTCACTGAATATGATTGTCATCGCGCCACTATTTTGGGCTATTATCTACCAACAAGCAATTATCATTTAGTAGATCTAATAAATCGATGACTCCCAATACAATTTCATGTTATATTCGTATTACGTAGTTCAGGCAAAGCAGCGAAAACCAGACACACGTGTTGCGGTTTTTGGTTTGCGAAACCGCGACAGGTTTTCGCTGCTTCGCCTGAACTACGTAATACACTTTGTAAGTATACAGGGATGCCAGTATGCAAGCAAAAGCCTTGATTGGGACTTTGTTCACCTATATTATTTGAACCATTTTCCACTCAAGTCACCTGAACACCAATGTTCACACTCTCATCTTTTAGCTTACTGGCATCCCTGCATATATATTTTTGTCTTGTTCCTTGGAATCCATTCACAATAATTTCATACTGATTTGGATTAAATCAAAAGAAAACCTTTCATTTAAATATTAAAGGGATATTTCTCTCTTTTATTTTCTTCTTTATCTATCAGAGCACAACGCTTTCATATTGTGAGTGACTACATCCATGCTATACAGTGGATATTACATTACTACTACAACGGCCTCCAGTCATGGAGTTGGTAAGTACACAAACTGTTTGTTTGTTTGTCTGTCGGTCTGTTTTGTATATTTGTGTGTTTGTATTGTATGACATATTTACTGGCAAAGTCAAGAGGCTTGAGGGCTGATGAATTTTAGATTAGATACCCTATGGTCCAGGCTTCGGAAGGACTTAGATTTAGTCCTTGACCTTGATCTCAATCTTGTGTTCCTTTGTTTGCCTAGGGACTATCCTCACCACTATGCGCCCTACATGCCTGACCTCAAAGATTTACTGTAGCCATGTTGCCTCGGGTCAAATAAAGTAGAGATATGTGCTAACCTGTGATCTTGAGGGCACTAGAACTTTATCTTGATCTTGATTTCAACTTTGTTTCCTTTTTTGTGTCCTTCATTGTCCAGGTACTATCCACACCACTATGCGCCCTACATGTCTGACCTCAAGGACTTCAGTGACCTGCAGTTGACCTTTGATAAAGGTGAACCCTTTTTTCCTTTCGAGCAGCTGATGGCTGTCCTGCCTCCTGCGAGTAAGGACCACGTTCCACCGGCCTTCTGGGTGAGATTCTGTTTATCTACCTATCTTATTCTTAAAAATGACAATGACCGAGTTGCGGGTTTGAGTCCCATTATACCTGGCTTCTTTTGTCCTTCAGCAAAGTACTTAATGTGCAGTACTGCCCTTCACCCAGGTAGCATGTATGCACTTCTAAAGTAGCGCTGGCTGGAATGCTTTCCGGGAAGGGGGGAGAGGACATGTTATTTGTAGGATTGATAGTAGATGTGTAGTTTATTCAATGACCGTGGCACTTATATCAGACGCATGACCCTCTGTGAAACCAGAATAAAATATTTCATTTTAATTAAATACAATTTGCCTTTTCTTTTTTTAACATTCAGTTCAGTTCAGTTTATTTATTTATTCTAAATGCATGTTCATCAAATAATATTTGTTTACCTGTGAATATTTTCTTGAAAAACTATTTTGTCGTGCCATTCTAGCAATCACTGCATTTTTTAAAAAGAATGTTTTTATTATAAACTCTGCCTTTGTTTCACATTTAACTCACAGCCACTGATGCTGAATGACACGTCACCCATCCTTGAGTACTACCCCCTGGAGTTTGAACAGGATCTCAACGGCAAGCGACAGGACTGGGAAGCCGTGGTACTCATTCCATTCATCAATGAGGTAGGAGATGATGATGATGAAGATTATAATGGTGATGATGATGGTTGTGGTAGTTGGGATGATGATGATGATAATAAAGAGTTGGGGTAGGATTGTGATGATGGTGGTGGTGATGGTGATGACAATGATTACGGTGATGATGGTTGTTGGGTTAGAATCTGAATGACATGCCGCAGGACTGGGAAGGTGTGGTCCTCATCCGATAAATCAATGAGGTAGGAGAGGAAGGACGATGAGAATTGAGGATTGTGATGATGATGTTGGTTTGGTTAGGTGCTGATGATGATGACAACTACGATGCCGATGATGATGGTGACAATGATGATGCAATGTCGATGGTGATGATTTGGAGGATAATGATGAGGAGGTGGAGACGGTTATTTATTTTATTGATGATTATTTACACAATTACATATATAATAATAATATAATGATGATTATGAGTCAATAAAACTGAACAATACTGATTGATTTCCAGGATCGCTTGTGGGCAGCCATGAGGATGTATGATCACAAGTTGAAACCAGAAGAGAAGGCACGGAACACGCATGGTCCTCACAAACTCTACACCACCGACACATCAAACCCACACACATACACCTCATCACTACCAGGGGCATTCATGGACATAAGCAACTGCATAGCAAAGTAAGAACACCATATCATTGGTTGAGAAAGAGAAGAGCGCTAAGTCACTTGTACTTCTGAGATAATCATGTGCAAAGTTGTGGAGCTTGTAGAAAACCCAATATAGCTCTCTTTTATTTTTGATGAATATTCACAAAAATTTAAATAATTATTAACTGAAAATGTAGAACTGCATAGAGAAGGCTCCGACCTGCAAGATGGTGTGTAGAACTCAATTTAGAAACAAATCAACTCCATTCTTACTCTCACCCGACAGTATGTGAAAGAATGTGTTGCATTTTTGTATTTGTTGTTGTATGCAAATGAAATTTGGCATAGGGGAATGTAGAAGTTAGACTGTCATTGCCCTTAAATTGCCCTTAATCTTCAATAGTTTTAAAAAAATCTTCAATAGTTAAAAAAACAAGTTTGTAAAAATCTTTCTTGGAAGATTGGTGGTCCAAAGAAGTCCCACTGCTAGTAGGACCACCACTCATCAGAGAAAAGATTTTCTAAGTTGCTCTTCAAGTTATCCTTCACCATGGAAACCTTCACATTATAAACATATCTATCACTGTAAGTTGTCACACATCAGTCTATCTTTTATGCCATTTTTGTTTGCTTCAATTGTTTCCTGAACGTCAAAGTGATTATAACTTTCGGTTCCAATGTTGATGTTGTATTTCTTGCAGTTGTGAATTGATGAGGATTGGTTTATTGTTGATTTGCTAGAGGGCATGAGGCGAGGCCAATTTTTTACCTTAAAGTGATTAATTTGAATTTGGTTAATCGCCTATTATCGTCATGAATTATTTTGCACTTGGCAACACGGAGAATGAAATTTTAAATCGAAGAACGTATTGCGAGCCTTGCAGATTTGTTTATTGCGATTTGTGAACTTACATGTAGAAGTGATTATAACTTTGGTTCCGAATGTTTTTCAGGTGTGAATTGGTGAGGAAAGATGCCTTCCAGATTGACATCAGTCGTCTGAAGAAGGGTTTGCTGGAGGGCGTGAGACTAGGTGTCTACTTCCCAGGGTTCCCTACGCTTTACCATCTCAACTTTGAGGTAATGTTTTGTTTCTTGTTTACAGTAATCAAACTGTATTAACTCATGTACCCCTTTAAATGATTTGAAATAAAAGCGACTTCAAACTGAAGAAATAAGGGATTGGAGACTTGTTATATAATCTCAACTTTGAACTGAAACATTTCTCTTTTTACAACAATCAAACTACAGCAATTGATATAATTAATTATTTAGAATCATTTAGATCAGAATAAAACCTTGCACTGAATAGAGTATGGGATTGATATTAAAATGATAAAGCAGTGTGTAAATACATGTGATATTATAATGAATCATTGAATAAAAAACATGCAGATTAAAAAAGAATGTTTTGCTTTTATTTCTGAGTGAAGCAAGGAATGTAGAGAGGAAAGTGCTCAATCAGCCGAGTCAAACAGATTACACGATGATATATGTTGTCCCAGCAGAACTAAATCATTTGACTAAATAATGAAATTCTATGACTAAATTGTAAAATCGTATGACTAAATTATAGAATTATATAACTAAAATATTCATCAATTACATGACTACTTATAAAATCGTATGACTAAATTATTAAATTATATGACTGAATACTACAATTGTACTTATCAAATTATTGTGGTTCTGTTTATACAGAGTGAAGTGAGGAATGCTGAGGTGAAGGTATTCCAGCAGCTGAGCCGAGGAGAGACTGCGATCATAACCGTCAACCCAGCAGATCCAGACCCAGTAAGTTGTGCTTTCTTCTTTCTCACTTGGCGTTTGAAGGCGTGTGGGGGGGGGGGGGGGGATGCTAGGGGCTGTAGCCCTTGAGAGTTCTGTCAATACCGATATTCGGACAGAACGAGACGTGGAAAACGTTTGCCTGTTTTCTCATGGCTGTCTCTACCATCATAATTTAAATAATATTTGTGATTGTTGAAAAGGATTTTATAGTTGCGATGTTACGTTTAATGTAATCTGTAGCCTCATGTACATGTAATGTAATGTGCTAGGTAGCTTTATCTCAAGGAGGATAAAAGTTACTTCATTAACTATTGGCCCATTTATAACCTGTCACAAAAGTCTTACTAGAGTGTATGAATAATGTGTGAAGTACTAAATTGCTTGCTTGCTAGTCATACAAAATTCATTCTAGGGTGAATGAAGAATGTGTGTGGCGCTAAAATCAAATAGTCTTGAATTTTTAAAGTTTTGAATTGCCTTTGTTTTCTGTAGAATGTAATAATGTGTGTAGTACCAACATTGATTACTTTTGTTTTCTTGCAGAACGCATATGATCTAGCCCAGCGGTTGCTAGGTGAGAGTGTGTATGCTGAGTGGCCTCATCTCAAGGAGGTTAAAGTTGTTGCTGTGTCTGATGGAAAAATGAGGTAAGCATCACACCATTCTGGAAGGCCACCATACAGGAAATCAGCTTGAAGAAAGTAGAGTCTGACAAATGTTACTTTAATTTAATAACAAGAGGTAATACTAATATACAGAGGTATACATTGTTTGTCAGATTTTGTATTCATTCCTGCCAAGGATGAAGAAATTCTTTGACGTACAGATCTAGTTGATTAGATGTTTACTGCTTTTCTGGACTATTTTTGCTACAGATATGAGCTGGTGGAGGACTCCCGCTCTGTGAAGGCCAGCATACAGGAGATGAGCCTGAATAGAGAGGACTCTGAGAAATGGAGGAGGGACTGCCAGCTGATTGAGGAAGAGTAAGTGAATATTATTTATTAATGGTTGAAAATTAGCATAGAAAAATAGGCTTTGCCAGGAATCAAACCTGAGACCTCCAGATTGCTAGACCGATGCTCAAATATTGAGCCACAAAGACCCTTGAATGGGGGACGTTCGAATTGCTCGAATAGTCAGAAGCTATGTAAACAGGGCACTAACCCAAGGATAATTAAATCGAATTATCTAAAGAAAGTGAATGGGGGATGTTCCAATATTTCTAGTCTGCTACTGTTTAAAGGGGACCACCGGGCAAATAACAACACATTACTACATGTTTTGGTACTGTTTTGTGATATCAAATAGATACATAACATTTTGCAAAGGGTTGAGTAATTCATAAACAAAGCAATTAATTTCCACCACTTACGGAACCACTACTATTTCCTGGTTCCTGGTTTGCGAGTGCGCCAATTCTACTCACGCGTACGTTTGTAGGCAATATAATTCCGAGCGATTCGCTTGCTGCACCCGCGGTAGTCTACACAATTCAGACCACATAAACGCATGCTTTAGAATGGTGATGCAGTTTCCAATTATATATTTTTTGTCTGCAAACATATTTTTGTGAACTTGTTGATGGAATGGAATACTAAAGATGTTACCTTTCTATTATACAAATATTAGTTTTGGGTGGTGGGACCCTTTAATGTTCAAAATTCTATTTCAATTCAATTGCATTAATTTATTACAAAGGTTAAATACCTAACCTGTCAGTGTGTATGAAGGTTATAAAGGTTCCCGTGCATTGGTATCAGTATAAAGATAAGGGATTGATTGATTTTTTTTAAACACACAACAATGTAATTTTGTACAAACTGCTGGATGGCCCATAATCAGGAATGCCGTCCTGATACTCCTGGCCATGGGGTCCAGAAATTACATAACTAATACAAGTGAACCCTAGTAAAACACATAAAGATATGAATTATAACAAACAACTATGTACATAACTTCAAAATACTAAAATAAAAAAAATTACATAAAAATACATTACAATTTACCTAATTATCCAGAGAGTAAATGGAATTTGTATACCAATTAAATGTAAAGTCAAGATAGAGACTTAGGAGAAGACTGCTGTCTGTAGTTTGTCAATATCTCTTTTCTTGATCAATGTGATGCCATGTCCATCATTGGTCAGTAAGCAAATGTGGCCATCTTGGGTCCAAATAGACTCACATTTTGTATTTCGTCTTGATTTCCCAAACTAACTCAGAGTGATCTAGTCAGGTTTTCTTGCACGTAAATCCGGGTCACCATCTAGATCTCTCAGATCTGTCGATGTCTCCGTCTCTCAATTTTATTTTCAGTTATGTCTCGCATAACTCTTTGACAATTTCATTTGTGTTTTCATCATGTGCTTCCTTCAAGCCATGAAACAAAAGACATTTCCTCCTTGGGTACTGCTCTGCCTCCTCCTGCTGATCCATCATCCTTTTTACCGCCTTTTCTAGATCTCTGATCTTGTCATCCCTCAAAGCAATCTCAAACTTTCAACGTGTCACCAAACCTCTTTGAGTGATGATGAGAGCATGTTCTTCGATGAGCACAGCTTTCAGTCTGCTTAGGAGGCTGTCAAAAACCTCATCGTTGGCAACAAACGTTTTCTGGACCTCCTCGTTAACCTCTTTAGAAAACTCCTTGGCATTTTTCTTTCCCCCTTTAAGTAGCCATTAGTAGACATGCACACAGATTCTATGATAGATAAGGTGTAATATATGCCATCAGATTTCTTGTAAATGCTCACAGTTCAAAACAATGAAAGACAAGTGAGAACACAATAATGGTCTTTATAAGCCGATGGTCTTTATAGACAGGTTGTCACTTAACCCAGTTGATGGTAAATGTGTGATTTTCCCCTTACATTTTGCTATTGATGCAGGTATTTCCGAAGGAAAGGCGTCAACATCAGAGACACAAAGATCCTGCTGTATGCGTGTCCTCTGCTGGGAAGAAAGTAAGTAAACATATTCCCTCCTAACTGATAATCTTATTGATCTAATATTGTGGTACACAGTTTTATCTTGTATAGACACTGAATGAATAAGATAGTGACATTAGGCACATACCACATGATGCTTGGAAGAATGAAAGTTAAATGGCTGTTCACTCTTAGATTTGTCAAATGTCCTTCCCATAGAGTTAATACATGTTACACTGGGTTTTCATAAACATTTGGTTAATAAGCTGGTGGGCAGGCACTAACTACAAGATTTGATCTACATGTATGCATGCTCTCTACTGGGGAGGAGGTACGAACCAGGGAACATTTTTAGAAAGGATTAAAGTGATTCAAGATCATGCTTTATGTGTGTCCTCTGCTGAGGTGAAGGTAAAAAACTTTGGATCATTTGTCAAAAGTGGAAGGTGATAGCGAGAAAACAGATAAAAGGTAATATTAAATAACCTTGTTGTGAGGATAATTAGAATCAAGATAATTTGAACAGAAATTTGGATTTCAAATTATCTTATTTGATGATTTATTCATATATTTTCTATATTTTCAGATATGTGTGCGGCCACAGCGGCAATGTAACCCTGGAGAAGCAGTGGACCATAGCTCCCGTCCCATATGCATACCAAGTTACCATCAAGGTAAGTATTTGCAGCTATTCTACATACCCATAGACCTGTCCCATATGCATACCAAGTTACCATAAAGGTAAACATTTGAAGCTATTCTCTTGATAGCATAGCCATAAACCATAGCTCCTGTCCCATATGCATACCAAGTTACCATCAAGGTAAACATGTGCAGCTATTCTCTTGATAGCATAGCCATAGACCATAGCTCCTGTCCCGTATGCATACCAAGTTACCATCAAGGTAAACATTTGCAGCTATTCTCTTGATAGCATAGCCTTAGACCTTATATTAATTTTCACTGTCATTTATCGACTAGTAAGACCCAGGATGCGTTTAAATGTGACTTATCTACACTAAAATGTATATTTTGAAATGTGTTTCAGGGTTCATCTAATCTCTTGAATTTTGATTATTAAACCTCATTCTGGGCTAGAAAGGTGTATTTAAATGCACCCCAGATGTACTATAGAAGCACTTTTGGTTACAATGGTAACTGAATAGACCAAGTGCCTGTTTGGATCAATGATTTTTCTAAATTAATTTTAAAATGTTCTTAATTCTGAACCTCAATGTGTAAAAGGGTAATGAATTTTATCAAGCGGAAGGTGCTTCATTTTAGGGATATTGAATTGTGATGATTGAAATTTAAAATTAAATATATAGAAAAGTGATTTTATTCAAACAAAACAATAGTTGTTATTCAATTATGCCAAAGTTGCACGAATTCAACCCTGTTGAAGTCACAACAAATCTGTGATATCAATAAAATAAATGAGATAAACATGAAATAAATGTATATATTTCTATAACCAAGGTTAATAATAATATATCAAACTTTGACCATAGGACCTGACAGTGTTTGACCCCAGCTTCCAGCAGTTCAAGACCTTGGAGGAGATCTACCCTGTTGATGCGACATGCTTCATGCTTGGCATGCCTCATTACGGTTGCCAAGGGAAGGTATGAAACAAAGCAGTTGTTTGCTAGCTATTTCATTTAGTTTTCTTCTTTATAATGTGTTTCTTCTTGAATAATCTGCAATTTCCTTTATAGAAAATGAAGAAATGCATAAGGTGTGCCCCCTCCAATAATTTTGTTGCCCCACAATCAGTCCAACACCGCTACTCCACTTCCTCTTGAAATGCAATGTGATGAAAATCATAAATGATTCTTCTAAAAGAAATGCCAATATAGATGAGGTTTCATGCTAACATTAAGTGTGCGTTTCCTCCATGTGTGATCAGGTTGCAAGTATAACAGTTTATTACAAAAGCAATGTGCAAATATACTGCAAATAACACAAATCATTTTGGAAAGACGTACACTAGCATTGAATACCATTTTTACCAATTTTGAGAACAGAGGAGGACAGAGCATGGTGAGCTATGCACAATGTCTATGGGGATTTCAGAATCTCAAAGGGAATGGGTTAATATTGAATATGATTTGTTTGTTCTCCTTGTGTGATCAGGTTGAGCGCACAGAGAAGGACCGAGTGCAGGTGATGTTCTCTACTCCAAACGAACCCAACCTGGACTATATCAAGGCCAACCAAAGTGTAAGTATATTCCAAGTTAATTGTTGCTTTATTTTGTGATTATAGAATAGATTTGTACCCTTTTGTGGTTAAGTTGCATCCACGAAGTGTTGGTTGATAAAGAGAAGGCTGCAGAGTCACTATAGGCAGGTTGGCTGCTTTAGACAGGTGGCAGCTTATACAGGTTGGACTGTATGCCAAGCAAATTGTTGCTATATTTAGTGATTTATAGAATATACTGGTACGCTTTTGCAGTCAAGTTCAGTGGCCCGAGTGGCAATGGCTACCAATAATTTAATTTTGCCCCTAAAACCTTCTTTTTTTTTTTCTTTTTTTTTTTTTTTTGGGGGGGGGGGTACAACAAGTTAGTATTTACAACACACAAGTCTATGGTGGGAGTCTATCTGATGTTTTATGTAAACCACAAAGCTTATGAGAGGGCCATGCAAGTTACATCCACAAATGTACTATGACTGTCAAAATGTACAGCAGAGGACTAGCCCCCTTCTGTACCTATCACTACTTGTAGTAAATAGGTGGCCTAGAGCTTCCAAAGATAGTTCAGACTCGTTAATTAGATGTGCGGTGCCATCTTGTGTGTGCCCTGCGCGTGGTGCCCAATACACACTGGCTCAGTGATATGTAGTGTGCACAAGCTAGCCAGGTTTGGGCAGGTTCTACAGTCCCCATGCGTGATAATCTTTGTACAGAGTTTGGCACTTCGTAAGCACTGCCTTCTTTACCGTAAAGCCCAAGTCCAGTTTCGGGAAAATAGCCAAATACATCTAAACTGGGTTCCAAAAGAAACTTATCACTTCTTCAGAGCGACACACATTAAAATCTAAAGCATAAAAATGAATCATAATTGGGCATAGATTAGCTATAATATTCCTCAGCATGCACATCTAAAATAAAATTATGTTTGATTTAGTTAACAAAGAATAAAATAAGGTGAAATCGCAAGAGGTAATTTTTCAAAAATCACAGAAACTGCTCGCATTCCGGGCACGGAGCTCGGTACGGACAATAGCCAGCCTGGTGGTTACATAACCCGTCTTTGATGTTGAATGAATAGCTATTGAAAGTTCTGAATAGACCGCCTTTCGTGGAGGTTCGCAGCGAGCAGTTTCTGTGATTTTTGTAAAGTGACCTCAAGCGATTCCATCGCATTTTTCTCTTTTTTGACAAAAGCAACCTTTCAATTTTTCAGATATGCTTCATATGGAGAATGATAGCTTATCTGTGTCTAAATATGATTCAATTTGATGCTATGGATTTTAGTGAGCGTCGCTCTGAAGAAGTGATAAGTTTCTTTTGGAACCCAGTTTATATTGATCAGTATTGTTGAATATGTATTGAAATAGGGCTTGTGTGGTAAAATCCGAACCTAAGCATCGTTAAATACAGAAATATCGGAAGAAATCCAATATCCGCCTGTGAAATTCATAAATCTACCGCCCGTTCAGACCTGTCAGCGCCGCTAGCGCTGGTGGAGATATCGACAAGCTAGGGACAAGCCCGTATAGCGCGACACCTCGTGTACACCTCATGGTCGTAATACACGTAGTGTATGAGGGATTCCGCGTTGGCGATATCTATCCCGGGTGGGATAGATATGATAATTTACCAAATATATCAATTAGTAGGCGGTTTCTTGGCTAAATTTGGATAATCCTATATTAGTACAATTATATTCTTTCACATTATTGGTAATAAAAGCTTCCATTTCATTTGTTTGAGAGGGGGGCGTTTCCAAAGCTGTTACCTTTAACAGCATGGAAAGGACTTCAGCCTTAACGTTTTCCCCTCAATCTGCTTATCAATCTGCCCATGGACATTTATACATGCTCAATGAGCATCTTGTGGGCAATGGCTTAACTTTACTTTACATTATTATTTCTAATGGTCAGTTTATGCAGGGTCATCACTAACTATTTCTTTGTTGTTCTGTTTCAGTCCTATTCGATGGAGTACCTGGAGGGCTACATGGTTGCAAAGGATCTAGGGGTCTCGTCACAGCAGATAGGAAGGATCACTGGGTCTGTCTACGTCACAAGAGGGCCTCGTCCATCGTAAGTACACACTAGGGCCCTGTTGCAGAAAGAGTTGCAATTAATTTCATGTCAGATAATATGCACATTTGAATATATAGATTTGTGCATCTACTCACATGATCTGATTTGCAATCAATTTCAACTTTACAATCAATCGCAACTCTTTCTTTAATGGGGCCCTGTTGAGTTTGTCTAAATCTCACATATTAATAATACAAAAATACAGAAATGCAGACCTTCCTTGATTTTAGGGAGGCTCACTGGATTTTTTTTCTAATATGTCACACCACACAAATTTTCAATGCTCGTGTGACTATTTTTGAGAGATTATTCCAATTATGTTGTATGTTATTTATAGAAACCTCCCTGATTTCTGAATGATCTACTTGCTACAGTTCTGAAGAATTTATGTTTCCTTATGCTTTCTCTCTTGCTTTTGTTTTTAGGAGATGCGACGAGGGTTTCAAAGGATCCAGTGTCAATGTGGGATTGAACCTCAAGTTCAACAAGACAGAGCAGGAGGTGCCAGGCTTCACAAGAAAGAATAGCCAGAGCAAATGGATCTTCTCCTTACCACTCCTGGACACCCTCCGAGACTTCTTCTCGCAGTAAGTTCCTGAGCATTGTGTGCACCTACAAGGTTGCTTGGCTGGAATGCTCTCCAGGGAGTGGAAAATATGCACTTTGTGTGCTGGATTGATTAAAATATGCATCTGATGACCGGGGTAATAATTTCAATGTAAAGTGCTTAGAGATGATTAACAATGATCATATTAGGTACTATATTTATCAAGAATATTATTATTATAAAGTTGCATTCTCAACTTAGTGTACATGTGACCTGCACCATCAAGTATGTGAAGAGCTTCATGGTTAAAGAAAACCAACACCCATAAATAATGTTATTAGAAATGAAATGTAATAGTTATAGCAGTCCATTCCACCAACAAGTACAGACAAATTGGTTTCCAGACAACTTATATAATTTGAAAACCCTTCTTTTGTTGTGCTTCTATTGTCTCCAAACAGATGCGGATATAGAATTGATGCACTCGTTAGTTATGTTTGCCAGTTATTTGTGGTACAGTACCCAGATAACAATGCTACGTTGGCCCAACGTAGTCTATAGTCGGCACCGTCGCGGTTGGCAAAACAACGTTAAGCCAACGTTGGCCTAAGGTAAATTTACAACCACATTGTTGCAGTCGGCGAGCTGACGTTAAAACGACGTTAAGCCAACGTCGTATTTTGACTGTTGGCAAACTGATTGGCAAATGTACGTTGAAACAACGTTGGGTGATAGTTGGACGAAAAATCATATTTCTATGGTCGAAAACAAACGTTGGGCCAACGTTTCGCCTACTACGACATTGTGTCGATGAGTGGCGTTGGATATTGGTTGGCTAGTTGACGTCGTTCTAACGTTTGGCAAACAACCAAATTTCGACGGGAGGCAAGCCAACGTTATACCAACGTTTCTTCACTACGACATTGTGTCAATGACTTGCGTTGGATATTGGTTGGCTTGTGAACGTCAGACCAACGTTAAATACACAACCACATTTCGACGGTAGGATAGTCAACGTGGGGCCAACGTTTCGCCGACTACAACATTCGGTCAATGAGTGGCGTTAGATATTGGTTGGCTAGTTGACGTCAAACCAACGTTTGACAAACAACCACATTACGACGGTAGACAAGCCAACGTTAGGCCAACGTTTCGCCTACTACAACATTCGGTCAATGAGCGACGTTGGATATTGGTGGGCTAGTTGACGTCAAACCAACCTTTAACAAACAACCACATTTTGACGGTGGGCAAGCCAACGTTAGGCCAATGTTTCGCCTACTACAACATTCGGTCAATGAGCGACGTTGGATATTGGATGGCTAGCTGACGTCAAACCAACCTTTAACAAACAACCACATTTCGACGGTGTGCAAGCCAACGTTAGGCCAACGTTTCGCCTACTACCACATTCGGTCAATGAGCGACGTTGGATATTGGTTGGCTAGCTGACGTCAAACCAACCTTTAACAAACAACCACATTTCGACGGTGGGCAAGCCAACGTTAGGCCAACGTTTCGCCTACTACAACATTCGGTCAATGGGCGACGTTGGATATTGGTTGGCTAGTTGACGTCAAACAACCTATAACAAACAACCACATTTCGACGGTAGGCAAGCCAACATTAGACCAACGTTTCGCCTACTACAACATTCGGTCAATGAGCGACGTTGGATATTGGTTGGCTAGTTGACGTCAAACCAACCTTTAACAAACAACCACATTTTGACGGTGGGCAAGCCAACGTTAGGCCAACGTTTCGCCTACTACAACATTCGGTCAATGAGCGACGTTGGATATTGGTTGGCTAGTTGACGTCAAACCAACCTTTTACAAACAACCACATTTCGACGGTAGGCAAGCCAACGTTACGCCAACGTTTCACTTACTATGTAGTGTCGTTCTTGGTTGGTTGAATGAGATTTGGCTAGCGATGATAGCAACATAATTATGATACAAATGATGAATACTTATTATTAATCATAACATTTTCGGTCTTTCAAATTCCGAATAAGTGCATACACATAAGCTTTCGTGAATAGACACCCGAGTACATTAATTACGGGCACTACCCAGCAAACACAAAACGTTTACTAAACGTTTTTATTAGGTCACGTAGGTCTTCGTCTTTAATCAAAGTTTACAAAAACCTTTACAAAACGTTTGTATTAGGTCACGTAGATCTTCGTCTTTAATCAACGTTTAAAAAACATTCTTAAAACGTCTCCAGCATCCGACAGGTTTTTCTGCTGGTCCTTGCACTTGAAAGCAATTACATGAAAGGTTTTGTATTGTTTTTTGGTAACGTGCAACGTTTTAAAAAGGTCCATTTGGCACGTTCTAAAAACGTTTTCAATCTTTCACAAATACACGTTTTAAAACGTTTTCACATAACGTCCAAATACCAACTTTGAACCTGTTTAGAACGTTCAGAAAACGTTCAATTGTTAGTTGGGTAGCATTCACGAATGTGCAGCCAAATAATCGTTTGATGAAATTATAATTTATAATGAAAATATAAATAAGATTTTAATAATGTTTCGATTTATATAGCGTTTAATACAGTTATTATTACCCCGGTCATCGGGGGGTTATTGGACACACTCACAATCAATCCACACTTGCACTTTCTGATCTCTTGGGAGCAAGGCATGCTGGTCAATAGGGCGCAGTCCACGATATACAATAGACCGCTTCTGTAATGTATGCAAATATTATGCGTGTAATATTAAGTAAAATTACATACAGGTTCCACTCCTACAGGTAAATGGTAAAACGCAGCAATATTGGATTAATTGTCTTGCTTAATTAAGGACAAACGAGAACGCGAACATTTTGCCACACCACGTCTACAAATGTTCACGGTTCAAGTTATGTTATTATATTATGAACACCACTACACCAGTATGGTTTTAGAGCAGGCTGATGAATGCGAAGTTTATAGCATTGATGATTTAATTCATCAACTGTATGAATCAGTGACAAAAATGCTGGAAGTGTTTGTTACAAACAGAATCTTCTTAGATTTCGCAAAGGACTACAACACTTTTCCCTATAGTGCATGTTCATATAAATTCGCATAGACTTTGTACACATCCCACTCGATGCCCCTGGTCATGGGGTATTTATCCGATATCACACTAACTTATGCTGTTTTTTCTTCTTGATTACCGATTACATTATGGAGTTTCAAAATGATCTGTAGTGGTACCAGCGTTTTTCCTCATTTGTATAAACGATTTCCAAACCTACGTTATTATTTCCATTTGGGATTGTTTGCAGATGATTTTAGCCGGTTTCTCACTTTTTAGAGAGTATTTACACATAGATTTAAATGTAATGAGGTCAAATATTGACGCATTTCATATAGGTGTAAAGAAAATATATTATACCAAATTCATGCGTTTTAGAAATCGTTACCGACAAAACAGTTTTCGGTATCAAGGATTCGTATTAAAGGATAGTTGAGTTAGTTTTGGTATATAGAGGCCGTTACACGATATTTGTGTGAGATAATCAAACACGGAGTGTCGAGTTTGAAAGAGCATGCAATTGTAATGACAGAATAAACTTAATTTGATCAAAATTGTTTCAGAAAAGCCTAAGATATCCATAAACCTAACATTTTAATAATTGTAGGGAATAGACAATATAACTTTGAATGGGCCGCTAACAAATTTCAAAATTGCTTCTTCTTTTTAGAAAGGTTGTGTTATTAATTTCGAGCATGGTGGAGTAAGTTATAACTGTCTGTTTGTAATGTAATGATGCATGGATTAGTTACTAAAGCTCACCAAAGCTGAACTCGCTTTATCAAGACTCAACTATCCTTTTAATGAAAACACAAGTGGATTGCACTTCATTTGTAGTAATATAGATACAAATATTACGAAAAAAAGATTGAACCACTGCCATATATTTCACGGGGGAAATTGATTAACAAAATGCAAGATAGCTAAATCAAGACAGATATAGGGAAACAGTCCATTTCATACATTGGGCAGTAATTTTTAGATGAATCTCCATGTGACTTAAAATGTACAATGTCACGATATGGATGTCTTAAATTGTACAATAATTCAAATATATTTTAATTATGTTCTACCAACAATGTATGAAAACGTTTTTTAAACATTTTGGATTGTTGTAATATTATCGATAATACAATGTGCAGTATATACTTGTATTGCTTATATAGGTGTTCAAGGGCTAGTTTTGACTTATATACTATGCAAGTCTATCCTGTTTAATAAATGACGGGAAATTGTGAAATATTGTACATTATATGATTTTGTAAAAATTTGTATATTGCTATCGGGGTTCATGATCGATTATAAACGATCATAATAGTGAACAAAAAAATTCCTATTTTTGCTATTATTTGTATTGAAAACAGTGTTATCATATCCTTGTTTTCTATATAATTTGTTGTAACATTATCGATAATATAATGTGCAGTATATACTTGTATTGCTTATATAGTTGCTCAAGGGCTAGTTTTGACTAATATACTATGCAATGTCTATCCTTTTTAATAAATGACGGGAAATTGTGAAATATTGTACATTATATTATGATGTTGTTGAATTGGTAAATTAATACAATTAAATTAAATTTACGAAATTAACAAAATATTGGGGGTGCAAAGCCCCTTTGCACAGCCCCCTATTTATTCACTTTGATACACCAATTAATTAGTGATTTATGATCGGTAAAGGTTCGTTCCGCAATCGATCCCAATGCGTCGTAAGTGGGCCAACAATAGGTGATTTCAAGTATGGTCTTTAAGGCCGGTGTAAGTGTTTATTACACACAAACGCCGGTTTGATAAACACTAACACCAACCCTAAACACCATACTTGAAATCACCCATTGGGCCAATGCAGAATCGCTATCGGGGTTCATGATCGATTATAAACGATCATAATAGTGCACAGAAAAAAATTGCTATTTTTGCTATTATTTGTATTAAAAACAGTGTTAACTTGTCCTTGTTTTTCTATATAATTTATAAAACTATAAATGACACCCGAATATAGTGTTATGAATGATGATTCAAAGGCTGATTATTTTAGAATCTACTCTCAATCTACTCTCGGCAGTTACTAACTATTAACAAATGTACATAGTATGTATAGGATATATATACTAAGCCGATGGCATAGTAAATTGTTAGGACGATAGGATAGGATCGGATAGGATGATAGGAATAGGATTAGGTGTAGGATAAGTATGAAATGTTTGCGTAACGGTAGACTTTGTAACACCATGCAACTTATCAATCTTTTTTTTTTTGTAATGGTTGGCTCATGGTTGGCTCAAGGTTGGCTCATGGTTGGCTCAAGGTTGGCTCAAGGTTGGCCCGAAGTCGTATTAACGTTGGGGTTTAGTCGGCTCAATGTTGGCTTGACGTCAGAAATAGCCAAATAAAAGGTTGGGCAAACGTTGGCGCAACATCGTAGCAAGACGTTGGCTTATGGGGGTTGGGCCAACGAGGGCCCAGCGGCAAGAATGACGTGGGCCAAACGTCACGTTTTAACGTTGGCCCGACATTGACTTATATAGTCGTATTAACGTTGGGGTTTAGTCGGCTCAATGTTGGCTTGACGTCAGAAATAGCAAAATAAATGGTTGGGCAAACGTTGGCTCAACATTGGCAATTGACGTTGGCGTATGGGGGTTGGGCCAACAAGGGCCCAGCGGCAAGAATGACGTGGGCTAGACGTCACGTTTTGACGTTGGCCCAACATGACCGCCTACATTGGGCCAACGATGGGCCAACGTAGCATTGTTATCTGGGTAGCCTCTGCTTTATGGAGTAACATTTAATGGAGTACACCTGTTAAAGGGGTAGGAGTTGACCAAACATTTCTTATGTTTCTTAAGTTCATTTTCATCACTTAATCAGGTGCACCTGTTAAGGGGAAAATATGCCTTGCTAAAGCCTACCCGAATAAGCAGAGACTACTGTAATGATATTTGATGTATGCCCTTTATTTTATTTTACTACCTAGATTTCCTGCAGTAGTGAGATTCCTGAATGGCAAGGGATTCAATGAGGACCTCTATGAAGAAGAGATTGTTTGCTGGTGTCGATTATAACCTAGATGATGATATTTGAATGTCTGTCATATCGCACTAGAGTTTATAAGGACTTCAGTGTCAAGGTCGCCATTTATTTGTGATAATTGTATTAAAGCATGCCCTTTCTTTCATATCAATTACCTAGATTTCCAGCAGTAGTGAGATTCCTGAATGGCAAGGGATTCAATGAAGACCTCTATGAAGAAGAGATGTTTGCTGGTGTCGATTACAACCTGGATGATATCAAGAAGTGGATCGAGCAGCAGCCCTGCAGCAAAGCTCCCAAGGGAAAGATTGGCTCCACCTACTTAGATGCCCCAATCATTAGCCTAATAGAAGAGGAGGTCGAACAGGTACAGTTTGACTAGTTTTATTTTATTTCAACTAGTGATTTTGTGACTAGTGTAATAGAAAATACAGTAATTTCACCATGATGTTGATAGTACATGCACAAAGTAAAATGCAGGCTGGAGCCATGCAGCGAAGCTCCCAAGGGAAAGATTGGCTCCACGGATCTTGAGACCCCAGTCATCAGCCTGATTCATTAGGAGGTTGAGCAGGTACACTTTGACTAGTTTCATTTTGATTTCATGTACTGAGAGATTTAGTCAATAGCATAATAGAAATCATATTGCTGTATCTATGAATTTAAAAGTAACATCAGCTAATTTCATTTCATTTCACTAGGTGACACGTGTAAATGTTTTAGAAGAAGATATAGTGATGTCACCATGGTGTTGGTAGCCCATACAAAAGTTAACCTGTGCATGTGTGTTTCACAAAGAAATATTTTGTCATTATGACAAATTTGTCATAATGACAAATTCTTTTTGGTGGCATTAAAGGGACATTTCAGACAAAATTTTGCTAAACTTGGCCATATTTTGGTCAAATTCATGTAATTTGGCCATATTATGGCCAAACTTTCACAAAATTTTGCCAAAATGTCCCTATAATGCCACCTTAAAAATATGTCATCATGCCGAATTTGTCATAATGACAAAATATTTCTTTGTGAAACATCCCTTCCCGGGTGGATCCTTTATTAACTCTATCGGGTGTGCAAAATCTACTAGGGAACAGGTTAAGAGTCGGCTAGAGCAGCATCCATGCAGCAGATCTTCCAAGGGAAATTATGGATCTGCGGATCTCGAGGCTCCTCTTATCAGCTTTGTACACCAGATAATGGATATGATATCACAATTTTGTAGCCAAAAAGGCAAAATTGCAATTTGATTCTCAGTTATAGGTTGTCAAGCTTGGGGATGCCACACCACAGATCGCCATTTTGAACTAGACTAGTTCAAACCATACATGGCACATTTGCACAACATGGAGCCAGTTTGTAATACGCACCATGCACAGAGCGTTCGCAAAATGGCACTGTGCATCTGATGAAAGATAATTAAAAATATATAATTATTTATAAATAATCAATTCCGTCATTAATTTTCAAAAATATACATCCACAAGGTTGTAATGCATAAATATGTGAGTTGTAGAAATAATATCTTCACTATTACTTTCATGTTGTTGTTGCTGTTTGTTTCTTCCATTGTACTTTGCAGGTCAATAAGGCTCCAAGCAAGAAGAGGGTCAAACTCTCAGTCAGACCACATCTCCTGTTCAGGGTAAGTTCTACACTATATGTTCTGTTGCATAATAAAACCACACATGATGGTTTATCATATGGTCAATTGGTGCACACCCACTTAGCCATCCCCTCATTTGTTCTACTACATGTAGATGATGCCTTAAAGGGGACCACCAGGCAAAAAACAACATATAATTATATGCTTTTGTACCGTTGTATGATATCAAATAGATGCTCAAAACTTTGCAAACTCATAAACAATGCAATTAATTACCACCACTTACAGAGCCATTATGGCCTCATGGTTTAGTACGCGCCAAACGTCATGCGTACGTTTGGAGACAAAAAAATCACGGACCGTCCGTTCACCCTAGACAAAATTTGGTAGTCTTCATATGCAGACCCTTGAACACATTTTGTAATATGGTGATGCTCTTTTCCAATACTATAATTTTTCTGGAAACATATTTTTATGCCTCCGCCAACAAAGTGGCCGGAGGCATTATGTTTTCGGGTTGTCCGTCCGTCCGTACGTACGTACGTCCGTTCGTCCGTCCCGTTTTCGTTCTCGCGATATTTCAAGAAATGGTTGACGGATCAATTTCAAACTTGGTATGAGTGTACATATCAGGGTGACAATGATCTGATTAGATTTTGGGGGTCATGAGGTCAAAGGTCAAGGTCACATGACTCATTATATATGCAAAAATAGCTTGTAATGGCAAAATCTTAAGAACTGAACGTCAGATTTCAATCAAACTTGGTACCTAAATGTATTATAGAGAGCCAATGTAGCCATGTACAATTTGGGGGTCATGAGGTCATAGGTCAAGGTCACAGGACTCATCATATATTCAAAAATCGCTTGTAATTGTATAAACTCATAACTGAATGTCAGATTTCAATCAAACGTGGTACCTGAATGAATCATAGGGAGACGATGTAGCCATACAAATTTGGGGTCATGAGGTCAAAGTTCAAGGTCACAGGATTGCATAAATAGCTTGTAATTGTAAAAACTCAAGAACTAAATGTCCGATTTTAATCAAACTTGGTACCTGAATGCATCTTAGGGAGCCAATGTAGCCATATAATTTTGTGGTCATGAGGTGAAAGGTCAAGGTCACAGGACATAGCTTTTACTAGTGATATCTCAAGATCTGGTTGATGGCTTACCATCAAAATAGAGTTTACAGAATTAATTCTGTGCATGTTAATTTGGGCTTGATAAAAAATCGTGTAATAGCGGAGGCATAATTTTCGACTGCACGCAGTCGAAGATCCATCTAGTTTTTTTTTACTCTTTGGTGGAATGGACAACTGAAAATGTTACCTTTATTCATAAGAAAATTATTTTTGATGGTGGTACCCTTTAAACTTCCCCAACCCCAACTCTAATCTCAATCCTAGTCCCATCCTCTAACCCTAATCATTATCCCAAAATTATGATTATGTGTGTAGATGAAAAGGGTGTTATCCAAGTGATAAAATATCTACAGAATAGTTACACACTGGGTGCATAAAACAAATTATATTCATGAATCTCCACAACATTTACCACCATAATTCCCATACCAAATAATTTTTTTGCTTGTAATATTTGGCAAAACAATGCAGAGCCGCTTTGATTATTTCCTAGAAATTTGATGGGTTTTTTACGAAATCGGGTGAATGGGAGGAATCATTCTGAGTGAAAATCTGAGCAGAAAAATTATGATAAGTTTGTTGAGAATCGTGTGTATCTTTCACAATTGCGATCTATCGTTACTTCATTTGTGAGTGCTAATAAACTATTATCACAATAAAGTATGAGGTAATTTCCCATTCTCCAACTACTGAGTTTAAAATTAAGGAAATAAATCTTTTGTTTGCTTCCCTCTAGCCCATGAATGGAATGGGGAACCTCATCCCGGACCCTGATGCTACCTACTCACTGTTTGATCGCATCATCAACATTAGAGAAGGCTTCACCGTGCCCCTGGGCCTGCGTGGTGTGGTCACTGGCATACAGTCTGGTAAGTAGACCCAAAAGGGTTTCTTGCTTTTAAACCTGTCTATAAAGACCAATGTAGTAATATAAAAGGGTGGTCATTCAAATAACCCCATCAGTGAATCTGATGCAACCTACCACCTGTTTGATCGCATCCTCAACGTCAGAGAGGGCTTTGCTGTGCCTCTGAGGTTGCGTGGTGTAGTCACAGGCATACAGACTGGTAAGTAGACCCAAAAGGGTTTCTTGCTCTTAACCCTAACCAGGCCAGGTTATTTTGGCTATGCTATAGCCGGGGGAGGGGGGGGGGGTGGATTCCACCCCCCCCTGAGATCTCGGTCGCCGAACACGCGGCCGCCACAAAATTTGGCACACAGATAGATTGCGACATAATCTACAAGATTGCATTGTTAGTTTTTTGAGAAAAAAAAAAAATCAATTTCGAATTAATTATGCAAATTTATGCAAAAATCCCCTTTTTGTCAATAAATCACTAAATATGGCTCAGAATATGCTAATTTTGTGCATGAATATTTTATCAGGTTTTCAACAGTAAAAATTGCGACAGCCAAAAAATTCCTTATGTATTTCTTTGTTTTTTGAATTTCTTATGTATTTCTCTGTTTTTTTACTTTTTTTTTTTTTTTTTTTTTTTCATGGAATAAATTATTAACCATTATTCAACAACTTTTAGCCCAAAATTAAATGACTGCAGTGATTAGAATGAAAAATAATGAAGGTTTTGTCTATTATAGGAAAAAATCAATTTCCATAGGATTTGTACACAAATCACAAAATTTGGCGATTTGTGGGCCGACGCTCACTTACAAAAGGTCACGTGACTTTAGAACCGTATACCCGGTCGTCGCAAATTTGGTCTCAAAAGTTGCGCAAGACCTCAATGAAAAAACTCATGAAGTCGCGCGGCAATACCTGCGCGCGTTGCGGAATTATCGCGCGAAAAGTCGAGGGGGGGGGTGGATTCCACCCCCCCCCCCCCCGGCCTGGTTAGGGTTAAACCTGTCTATAAAGACCAATGTAGTAATATAAAAGGGTGGTCATTCAATAACCCCATCCATGAATCTGATGCAACCTACCACCTGTTTGATCACATCATCAACGTCAGAGAGGGCTTTGCTGTGCCTCTGGGGTTGCGTGGTGTAGTCACTCACAGGCATACTGTGGCCATATTAATAAAAGCCCGATAGCCTATCTGTCAGCTAGGCCTTATCTCCTTGCCAAAATGCCAGTTTGGACGATAACTAGCAGCGAACTCACGGAACTCGCTTGGGTGATCCCCTTTGTTTTCACAGACCAGTGCACAACACACACGTGCATGGGTATGTCTTTTGTAATGTGTGTAGATTTTGCACGCTGCCTATGCCCTTACCATATCGACCAATCAACGAGCGTCTAAGCCCTGTAATACAATAGCCATTTAAAATCTTTGTAGCGGGTTGCTAAATCGTAATTCAAGAAGCACTTCTAACCATACCGATAACAAGCGAACAACTCGGATGATCTAATTTATTCATCGTGGCTGTCATGGTAACATTCCATCTGTTGCAAGTTTGTTTGACACCCTTGGCCTTGACATCACATAAAAGCGCAGTTTACTCGAACGAGTGAATGAACGAATTGTTCCTTATTGTTCCAATCATAAAAGCGTCTTATTGAGTTTGTTATGTGTTCTACAACGTGATACAGTAAGGGGGGGTAGTAGAACATAATTGTCTTATCTGGGGTTAACGGGGGGGGGGGGGGGGGTGTAACTTGTGTCTAAAACAAAAAGCGTGCTATAAATAATGCTTCTTAAACAGTTGGGACAGGAAAGGGAATTTCTAAATGTAAGGGTGTTACTATAGATATGAGCGTTAGTAGGAATTATGTTTTTTCGGGGCGGGGGGGGGGGGGGGGGAGGAGAGGGCTCACGCGTAGGCACATGTTTTTATAGCCACCCCAATGAAGCAAAAGCAAATAAATCTCCCTCCTCATTACGATCAAGCTCCGCCATGCTTATAATATGATAGCATGACAAGGGAAACTATTCAATTGCAGTGAAAACAGGAACGAAATTGCACTAAATAGTATTATATAGATAAGATTCATCAAAACAGAATTGAAATCACATAAAATCAATCCAAACTGCAAAAGTAAGCTAATATGTCACAAAAAGGCTTGGTACGAACAGTCACGTCACGTTCACGTCACGTCACGTGAGGGTTCTGTACCTTTTGTGAAACAGGTCACCCAAATCTACGAAGTGTTGGGTTACGTGACCCAACAGTTTGTAGATATACTATATGCAATTCATGAAAGCTCACGTAAATTGGCGCTTGCGTAAAACAAATTAATGTAAATTGTCGTTGAGAAGAGACTAATTCTCTGTAAATTTAATCGTGAACGAACCCGTCCTACCTATACTGTAAATACCAATTATAGGCGTACACAGGCCTGGGGGCAGGGGGATGGACACCCCCTACCCCCATCCCCACCCACTTACATAATTCAAGAAATGTCTTGGTCTCGGCCTCGAAATTTGTGACCGGTCCTGGTCTCGTCCTCGGCTGCGGTCATTTTCTACGGACACCCCCTACCCACACTCCCCCCGCTTACTTCAATTTGTCTGACGAAATATCCCCCCCCCCCTACACCCACCCCTTGAAAAAATCCTGGGTACGCCACTGCCTACAAGTAGCTAGTTCGAATGTCAAATACATTAATTGATTTATTTAATATTGATTGGTTGGTGTGATTGTTTCATTATAATGATTGACTGATTAATTGATAGATTGACTCGATTCAATAACCATAAATAAACACTATTAACCAAATCATTGTTTTATTACTTTTAAACTCATTGATCACTGCAACTCACTCACTCACTCACTCACTCACTCACTCACTCACTCACTCACTCACTCACTCACTCACTGACTCACTTTCACAGGCATGCACATACAACGCCGTTAAGGGCCAGTACGCTCAGACGTCGAGCACGGGAACTTCAGGCGTATGCGAACTGAATTGTCCGCTGCGTGTAGCAATTCAGCTGGAAATCAACATTTGCCAAAATCCACGCACGACACGTCTTTAGAAATACTCCAATAACAAGACAAATAATGCAAGTGGTATGGTTGTACATTACCTAAATGACAGAACTGCATATTATCGTCTCAGATTACTCTGAATTATGCACGTACATATTATAAACATAATGATTGAAAAGATTTGATAAGGGGGTATCGGCATTTTCGTCGACATTTTTAAATCTCTTTGTGCGTGTATGTCTAGTCTTAGTAACAAGCGTTTGCAATTTTAAAAATCTTGATTAAACGCTCACGTCACGATTTGGTTAACGCGACACTTCGAGTTTTACCGGCATGGAAAACGACAAATTGTTGGGTCACTTTACCCTACACTTCGTAGATTTGGGTGACCTGTTTCACAAAAGGTACAGAACCGTTCACGTGACGTTAAAGGTAGTTCAGATTCGTCAAATGAGATGCGCAGCGCCATCTTGCATACGCGTTGCGCACGGTGCGTAATGCACGTTAGCTCAGTGTCATGCGGTGCGCGCAAACTAGCCCAGTTCAAAATGGCGACCCGCTATGTAGCATCCCCACGCTTGATGCCCTTTAACGTGAACGTGACGTGACTGTTCGTACCAAGCCTCACAAAAAGGACAAAATAATAAAGGCAAATTACTCTCCAGGACATGTAATTTAAGCTGATAAAAGAATAGATGTTATTGATGAAGTACAAGGATGCTAGGACAAACACGGAAAAGTATGTTTTAGGGAACTATTTTGAACTAACATCACGCTATCATAAAAAAATTCTCTAATATCCCTTATTCGAATATTCTCCTTGCCATGTTCACGATCGCGTGATCGCCACACGCATACACACTATAATCGGGCAGATTGTTACTTGCTTGCGATTTAGAGGTACACTGGAGTCCAGTTGTCGCTACAAATTTGTCCTATTTGGCTTTTGTGAATAAGAAAAATTTAGCTGGGTACTAGGTCGTCATTCAACTTCACGCCTTTGTTGTAAGTCCAACAGAAGCAGTATTTTCCATATCCAACAGAAGGTCCCACATAAATAGATTTCAATGCAATAAGTCCGCACCGCAGATCTATTGTTTTGTTATTGTTCGCATTTCGACTAACAATGTCGTGGAATACCGAATGCTTGTGGAATTTTGACAGATGGGTTGTCATGCTAGGTCGGGCCTTGACTACGATAGCGAATTTAGCCTATTGGCCTTTTGTGAATACCAGCTAAGCCTAGCGGACATCAAAATTGTAATTTGATCAACCAACTAGCTTATCTGGGTTTTATGAATATGGCCACAGATTTAAAGTTATACAAGTTTGTTTTTTTGGATATAATTATTACAGTGCTTTTTTCCACTAAAAATCTATTCTTACTTTCTGATCACTATGAGTCTGTTGTCTTTTCTTTTCAATCTTGCCGTTATTTTACTTATACTTATGTGCAACAAAGCTATCCCTTTTCATTAATTATTTTCTCTTTGTGTCCAGGTGCAACCGTTTTGGACAGGCTGTACGATGTTGTGTTTGATGAGGAGTTTGAGGGTGCCCTAGAGCTGCGATGTTCCGGCAAGCGAGGCTACCGTATGCCCCCAACAGCCATGATCAACATCTCGTATGGACAGAAGAAGGTCAAAGGTCAACAAAAGTCAACTGTAGACGTCAAGCCACAGGTTAGATATTGACTTTTTTTTTTTTTTTTTTGAAGGTTTGACAAAATTTGAGGAAGAAAGCATTTTCTACACGACTGATAATTAAGATGATGGTGATGGCGGTGGCGATGACGATGATGAAGTTGATGATTATGTTCTGTATGGTAGAGATGATAATGAGGACGAACATTGAAGATGTTTGAAGATTCAAGTCAAAATAGTAAGTCCATTGTGATTTTTAAATTTTTTATTTCAACACCTATTTCTCAATCAGATGAATCTCATCAAGCGTGTGTTTATGATGATAATTAATTTTTATGCCTCCGCAATGAAGTAGCCGGAGGCATTATGTTTTTTGGTTGTCCGTCCGTCCGTACGTCCCGTTCTCGTGATCGCGTTAGGGTCAAGAACCGATTGACGGATTCTCACTTACTTCATGTATGTATCTTGGGGTGCCAATAAACTGATTAGATTTTGGGGTCATGAGGTCAAAGGTGAAAGGTCACAGGGATCATTATATATGCAAAAATAGCTTGTGATCGCGTTATTTCAAAAACCAATTGACGGATTCTCACCAAACGTGGCCCATGTATGTATCTTGGGGTGCCAATGAACTGATTAGATTTTAGGGTCATGGGGTCAAAGGTCACAGGGCTCATTATATATGCTAAAATAGCTTGTGATTGCGTTATCTAATTTGGGCTTAACCAGAGGAGCCCAGCAAAGGGGACAGAGTGACAATCAAGAGGCAGCCAACCAGAGCAAGGTAATGAATGAAGGAATCTGAGATACTAAATGAAAAACAGTGAAACCTGTGGAAAGTGTCCAAATCCATCAATTATTGTGCCATATCAGATCCTCAAATTGGCAGCTATCATTTTCTCGTCTCTAATGTTGAGCAATGAGTTGAGCAATACCAGTGACCACTGAAAGGATTCAAAGATAATTGCCCACTGTAGTAGACAGGTGCCTTTTAAAAACAGGATCTGGGACATTGTGTATTTCTGCAGGGGATCCACTTTTGGTGGCCTTTATTGGCAATGCGGCATCTACTGACAGGTGAACGCTAAGTCAAGTTGACTGTTTATTAAAAAAAAGAATTGTTCTAATTTTTTTAGGATATCATACATGGAATGTTATAAAAGGTTGTTCACCAGAAATGTCTTCTAGGACCTTCTAGGATCACAACCTAGGTGGACAACCTCGCGATCTAGCTACTGGAAGTTCACAAAACGCATACAAACGATTTAACCCATAATGTACGTTAATAGCGCATTAAATTCTTAGGGTTCATGAAGGTTTGTCTGTGATATTTACGAAATTACACTCCAAAGCATTATGATATCATCAGATCGCTTCAGATTTGTATTCTGTAGAGTCGTGTGCATCTTTTGATACCAAATTTGACTGCATAATTTCTTTGGTTAATATGTCACGTGTCATTTTAAGTCACGTGTTATACAAACGACTTGAAATTGCACGTTCAGTTATATACAAAAACGCATTAAAATGCTCAAGATATTTAAAACGTTACACAATTTGTACTTGAAGTTCTTCAAATGGCATTCAATTTAATTTGTTTAAGTTTTTGAAATGATAAACGAAAACAATAGAATAATAAAAAAACATAAACATGTGAAAACAATAAAATACATTACGACTATGAGTTCATAATAGTGTATTATTGGTATCTGATTTTACTAAATCATTATAATAGAGGTAAAAATCGTAAAATAGGTTTTATAATGAAATGTACATATTGTACAATGAGGACATATACATTTGTGTATATTGATTATAGAGTACAGGCATACAATCTACCTAAATACAGAATATAATACAATATGAACCATTTAATAAAGGGATTTACTTACTAATAACAGTTTAATGATGTATCTGACAACAATTCACCAATATACTTGTTTGTATTAGTGTTACGTATTTTGCCAATATTAACATGGAACTAATACAGAAGACGTCAGCAATTAGTGTAAATATTTTGTAGGTGTAGCCTGTAGGGAAAGATAAGGGAAAGTAAATGAAGCGGCAAAGTCAGTAGCGCTTCGCCCCCTGGACCCCCATTCAGCTTTCCAATGTGGGTATCCCTTGACTTATTCTATGTAGGGTTCCATCAGGATGATTGCAATCAACAGTATTTATCTATCAGGCTAAAGTTCATCCATATTTGGACAGTGCCCTCATACCAGGATGCTTGCAATGTGACTTAATAATCTTCCAATCTCTAAACAGCTAATTCAAAAGCCAATTAACTAACAAATATTTAACTCTATAATACATATAGACAACATCTTTATAAATTGTCTGGATATTTTAGACCTTACGGCTGCCTATAACACAGTGAACCATCGATTACTCCTCAATAAGCTGTACAGGATGACAAGTGACATTCATCTGACCAAACTCATCCAACTGCTACTAGGAAACAGACGTTTCTTTGTGGAGCTGAACGGAAAGCGCAGCAGGTGGAGGATACAGAAGAATGGACTCCCACAGGGCAGTGCTTCGCTCCAGTCCTGTTCAACATCTACACGAATGACCAACCTGTCTCTCCAGGCACAAGGAGCTTCATCTATGCTGACGATCTCGGCATTGCCACTCAGAACAGCGATAACAATGAGATAGAGAGCACCTTAACATCAGCCCTAGACAACCTGACAGTATACTACATAGACATGCAACCAGCTGAAAGCAAACCCTACCAAGACCCAGGTCTGCTTATTCCATCTACGCAACCGCGCGGCTGGGAAGAAACTATCACTCGCATGGAATGGTACCCCCCTTGACCACTGCGACCATCCAGTGTACCTTGGCGTTACCCTGGATCGGACACTTTCATTCAAGCAGCACATCGGAAAGGTGAGAGGGAAAGTGAGGACCAGGAACAACCTCCCCCGGAAACTGACAAACTCCTCTTGGAGTGCCAGTACATCTACACTACGGGCAACAGCTGTTGCACTTTGTTATTCTGCTGCGGAGTATGCGTGCCCAGTCTGGGAAAGATCCTCGCACTCGAAGAAACTTGACCCAATTCTCAACGATAGCTGCAGAGCAATCTCTGGTTGTCTAAAACCGACAAATGTAAGCAGCCTGTATGTCCTGTCCGGCATTGTTCCAACCGATATACGCCGGTCAGTGGCCAGTAGCGTGGAGCGTCTCAGACAAAGTCAGGATAGTCGCCATCCATGTTATGACATCCAACCATCCCAGAAACGGCTCAAATCAAGGAAAAGCTTCCTACACTCTGTCCAACCGCTGACCGAATCCCCACAGGTGGTCAGACGTAGGCTTTGGGAGGAGAGGCGCAGCAGTAACCGCCACCATGACAAGCTACCTCTCCCTACTAAGGAGCAGTTACCCCCAGGACACAAGCAAGACTGGAAGACATGGAAGTCCCTCAACCGACTTCGCACAGGGATTGGTCGATGCAAAGTCATCATGAAAAAGTGGGGATATACAGATGATGACAACACTAACTGCGACTGTGGCACATCACAAACCATGCAACACCTCCTTCAATGTCCTAACCTTGAGGAACAGTGTAGTCAAGAAGATCTGGTGGCTGCGAATGAGACAGCCCTGCGATGTGCAAAGTCATGGCCAAATATTTAATATTCTAGATTAGTGTAGATCATGTAGGATACGAAAGAAGAAGATCTGGATATTACAAATCCCAAAGTTTCCGGGGGCTCCGCCCCCTGGACCCCCAATAAGCTTCCCAATGTGGGTATCCCATGACTGATGCTATTCAGGGTTCCATTAGAATGCTTGCAATATATGTATCTATCAGGCCTAAGTTCATATTGGAAAAAGCCCAGCTCATAACATGATGCTTGCAGTGTGCACTTAATAATCTTCCAATTTCTAAATAGCTGACCCCCCCCCCCCCCCCCCACAGCAATAACACCCGGGCACGCTGCTGGTTGTCGCTTCGCTCCCTCGCCAGAGATGGTCAAAATGATGAATCACCCCCCCCCCCCCCCCCCCCTCCAGAATGGCGAGAAGAAATCGACGTCCTTGATTAGCACTGTATTCATATACAAGGTGTCAGGCTGGAAGACTCCCCATATGAGTTAGAAATGTGCACTCTTGTGTGCTGGATCGATTGCAGTATGTATCCAATGACTGGTGATAAACATAACGACGCACCGCGATCGTCATACATTAATATGTTCGCTAAATCATAACATCCATTTTATCATCTATTATATTAATACGGTAAGCTTCAACCCCCCGAATCGCCTCCCACTCGAGATATCCTCACCCCGAGGATTCGGCGACTCCCCGACCGTCGCGATCGAAGGATATACGTTTTGCGGAGGACAATAAGGCATTCCGCGTCGCTCCCGCCCCGTGGTCGTCCTCCAGATCGAAGAAAAG